>CM056840.1:14657416-14889916 GCA_029853015.1 Chelidonichthys spinosus
ATTATAATCTGGCACATAAGTACAACATTCAACACCAATCACTGCACAAGTACCACCCTGGGATGCTAAAAGATAGTCTAAAGCTGCTCTATTCTGTAAGGCAACTAGACGGGTTGCAGCCAGCTCTTTTGATAAGAGAGACAAACCTAGGGAAGTGGTATTAGCTAAATCCTCTATACGTTTGGAAAGATCTCTTATCTGATTCAGGGAAGACAATACACCATAACTTGGAATAAGCATGCCGAATAGACGGCTCCAATATGTCTGTGAATGAGTGATTAACACATCTCGCTTGGATCTTGTTGACCTTAATCCTGAGGGAATTGTAGGCAATTTATTCACAACTCGCATTGCTGGGACTACGTAGCCCAGGCCACATACTCCGCTCCAACCCGTAGGAAGATATTCATATGCTTTTTGTCCACATATCCAGTACATCCCTTTTCCAGCTGGGACGGAACAAAAAGAAGCCGCTGTGGCTAACCTAGAAAAGTTAATGTCAAGTGTCGAACAAGCTGTAGGTGAAGGGCTGTAGTCCGAAGTCCATTTTCTGGGAGAACTTCTTGGTATTGGATAAAACAGCGAGTCACAGTTCGAATGTCCCATGTCATGACCAACTCCGGTACCTTTAATGCACCACTTTAATGGTCGTGGAACTACCCTAAGAGGGATGGCAGCAGGGACATCAGTGCATGTCTGACACTTGCTTGTGGATGTTTTGCAAGGTAAAGGTCTCAGTTCAGGTGTAACTGGGCACAGTTCATGGGTGTAAGATGTCTGTGTATTTAGGTGAAGTAAATGGCACGTGTCACAGTCAGAAATGGGCAGAGCCATCAGGGGGAGGCCTTCATTTGTGCTATGTGGGATGAAACCACATACGTAACAATTGGTAGAATTTGAGCTGTGATAAGCTACCATCCTAGTCAGGTTGATATAGGTGTTTGTGGAAATCATTTGGTCGTGTGTGGAGACTGCATTTGGTCCAGTTTCCCGTTTCTGACGATGGCTGGAGACTGCAGTTGAGGAGGGATGAGCTGTCCCTGGTATGCTTCTTTCTGGTGGCTCCGTAGCTGCAGTATTAAGAGGGGGATGTTCCAAAGCAACCTGCTGTCCCCCTAGGTTCATACTGGCAATGTCAAGGAGCCACAGGAACAATAATCCGGTCACGAGCAGCAACATTGGCGTCAGTCATCAGCATCTGGTCAGAACAGCAACGTTCCAGGTTGTTCTCCTGCTGGGCTGTTGATCTTCGCTGGTCCATGTTGGCATCCTGCTGGGCTGTTGATCTTCACTGGTGTGAAGAGTGGATCCATGTGGGGTGTCACACACTTCATGACAGTGTTGTTGGTCAGCAGTATTTGAGATGGGCCGGTCCACCTGGGCTGGAGAGTGTTCCTTTGCTTGAACTGCTTCAGGGTTGAAATCACCAGGCTGAAGGTTGTGATAGTTCCCGTCAGTGGGAGGCGTGTGGGCTGCGATCACCTGTTAGTGCAGAGCTTAGACAGAAGAACACAGTTCCTTGCAGAGTTCTCGTGTGATAGAGTTGTTGAAAAGGGTGCCGTCGTCGCTGTTAATGCAGCGTGGGATCCCAAACAGGCAGACAATGTCTCTGAGGAGCAGAGTAGTCACTGTTGTGGTGTCTGCTTTCCTGTTTGCAAAAACTTCAGTCTATGTTGAAAACATATGATTAAAAATAACAAAACAATAACAATAACATGTGAACATATGACTTTGTACAAAGTCAATCAGCATATTTACAAAAGAGTCCTCACGGGGGGAATGCTCTTCTTGGTTTGTGTCGACAAAATTGTTTGAATTTAGGGACGTAACAGGAGCAACGTAAATCTGCTTATTACAGCAACCATTCCCCATTTGCTCCTGTGAGTCCCACCATGTGTCACACAAACAAGTTGAGGAAGCAGGAAATGTGTGGCTAATGCGCGGCCGTCGCAGGAGCTCCACAATTCGTAAAACAACACAACCAGGCAGAGCGCTCAGAGGTGTCGGGGGCAGCTTGTAACGTAGCCACGTTAAAGCAAAGAACTCAGCTTGTGGGGCTGAGCATGGGGGGTGGGTGAGATTCTAGGATCTCAAATAGGGGACCAATTGCATAACCTGAGTCAAGTGTAGGGCTTTCCGATTCCCACAATGCATGGAAATCTGCAGTTGTAGTTCCTATTTTTAAGACAGGAGATCCAACTGATGTGGTGAACTACGGACCCATCAGTATTTTACCCATAGTATCCACGATCACAGAGAAAGTGGTAACTGAACAATTAACTGACTTATTAAACTTAGGACAAACCTCACTTCATCCAATGCAATTCGGCTTCAGAATAAACCACTCAACTGAATCAGCCAATTGCTACTTCATTGAGAAAATCAAATTTAAACTAGACAGTGGGAGTGCTTTTGGGAGCTGTATTTCTGGACCCGAGAAAAGCATTTGATACAGTAAATCATAATATTCTTCTCTCAAAACTGTCCAATGGAGTCTTATTTAACAATGAGAAGACAATGCACCAGAGTTGGAGACAGAGACGAAGTGGCAGCCAAATGAACATCAGCAATGGCCAAAATTTCCAATTGGCTCTCTGAGTCTTGCCTGACACTTAACGTGAGGAAAACTAATTAAATTCCCAAATGACACACTTGGAACACCTCCCTTTACCCGCATTGATAATGTTGAACTTGTTAACATTTTGTCTGACAAAGACTCTAAATTGGCCCCTAAGGCTAATTTAAACTATTTAAATAATCTGATCACTCCCGATCATTTTAAGACTATAACCAGAGGAGACTCACCCTCGAGCGATATACTATGCATTAACGACCCTGATTATAATTATCTCTCCGACATAAAACAAACCCTTATATCTGAATGTAGTTATTTTTAACCAGATGACATCTGGTGAGTGTGCATTTATTGAAAGTGGCGATCTTACTATCATTGGATGCATTTATAGACCTCCAAGCTTGAGTATAAATTATTTCAACTTTCATTGAGCAGATGGCCTCCACATTGCATCTAAAGAGAGGAAACATTTTTATATTATGGGGGATTTTAACATTAATATAATTCCACTGTCATTGGAGCACTTACTGGGTTTTGTTTAGTGATGCCGGAGACGCCTACTGTGTTTACAACCTCAGAGGACAATTCAACATTTCAAGTTACAATTCAAGTCTTTAGGATTGATGGCAAGTCATATAATTCAGTTAATTTATCCCTCTTTTTTTTTTTTTTTTTTTTTTAGAAGAGAGATAAAAAATAGAATAAAAATGTACAAGCGAAAATAATAATGAAACACTAAGATAAGATGAAATCAAAACCAACATAATTATTAACGAGAAATTTAAAAATGAAAATAATGCATTTAAAAAAATAAAAAAACTAATATTAACAAAAGGTAAAAATTAATTAATATAGAGAAAAAACAAACCCTGCAAACTAGTTAATATAAACAATAATACTGAAAGGACAAGGTACTAATAGTATGTGAAACCTGAAGTAATAAAATAGAAAAATAATATATTTACAAAAAAAAAAACTAAAATAGCAACAGGTAGGTTGCTGAAAATGCATTAAAATGGACAGACAACCAACTAGTTACAGAAGCAATACTGCTAAACAGTGTTGTGCCTGAACCTGTTCATTGAATGATAGTTCTTGAACTCGTTTATATTTTGGGAAGAACATGAACTGAACGTACTGTATTTCTGCCTGATGAACGCTACTGTGAATGCATTCATCCTGGTGTCTGTGAACACTCTCTCAGTTTAACTACGTTCAATAGGGTGGCAGATTTGTATAGAGCATTCCAGGCAAAAACCAGGCGAAAATGAAAAAAAATAATAATAAAGATAAAAATGAAATACAGTGAAAATAAAAATCCAATTGAAACAAAAATATTATAAAATGATAAACGAGAAAATAATAATAGTACTAAATATTGAGAACAATATTTTGACAAAAATAAAAGGGGGCAAATTAATTGATACAGAAACAACCGGCTCAAAAGAAATGATAATACTAGAAGGATAAGGTACAGTATCAATCATACAGTACAATCATAAAATTGAAAGAATGAAATATTTACAAAAAATACTAAAATAATAGAATGTAGGTAGGGTGAAGTGAATTAAAAAATAAACAAGCAGGCTAAAGAGAAGCCAGAATACTAAAAGAACCAACAATTTAACTATAGTAAAGAACAAAAGAGGGGAAACTAATTAAAACAGAGAGACAAACCAACTAGTTAGAGAAGGGATAAAGAGCAAGTTACTAACAGTCTTGAGTAACAAGAAATAAAAAAATAGAATATAACGTATTTGAAAAGAAAACTAAAGTAGGTTGGGGAAAATTAATTAAAACAGACACGCAACCCAACTAGTTAAAGAAGTGATATTACACAGTGAAGAAAAATGTGTATTTACATGAAAATGAAGTGCTCTTAGCCACGTGGTTTATCGCAAAACAGCAGTCGTGAATCACAGTGATCAAAAGGCTATTAACTAATGGATAAGGAACTAGAGCTGGAATGTTGTGTTCAATTGTAACCTGAACAACTACTTAATTCTAGCAATCATTTCTTATAGTAAGAAAACAACATATTTATGGCCGCAGCGGGCCTTAAATCACAGCAAAACACAAACACACAACATTGAAAAACAAGATGTTACAATGAGCTCATACAACTTTCAAACCAGTTAAACACATGTCATTCATTCAATATAACAATCTTTTACAAAGAGAACCACTGAAATCCATAAGATTACAAAGAGTTTCACCATGCAAATCGTCATTACATTTCCAAGTAGGAATTACGATGACATGAGTGGCGGACTGGCTACCCCACTTAGATATCGTCAACCTCACATAACAATCTCTCACATAGAGAAACACTGAGACCCATAAGGTCAGGGAGAATTTCACAATACAAACTGTCATTATGCTACCAATAGGATTTAAAACAATATGAGTGGCGGACTGGCTACCCCACTGAAATATCGTCGACCTCACATAACAATCTCTCACATAGAGAAACACTCAGACCCATAAGGTCAGGGAGAATTTCACAATACAAACTGTCATTATGCTACCAATAGGATTTAAAACAATATGAGTGGCGGACTGGCTACCCCACTGAAATATCGTCGACCTCACATAACAATCTCTCACATAGAGAAACTCTCAGACCCATGAGGTCAGGGAGAATTTCACAATGCAAACTGTCATTATGCTACCAATAGGATTTAAAACAATATGAGTGGCGGACTGGCTACCCCACTGAAATATCGTCAACCTCACATAACAATCTCTCACATAGAGAAACTCTCAGACCCATGAGGTCAGGGAGAATTTCACAATGCAAACTGTCATTATGCTACCAAGTTTAGGAATTATGACAATATAGTGTCAGACTGATTCACTCCACTAAAATTGTCTACCTCACATAACAATCTCTCACATGGAGAAACACTCAGACACATAAGGTCACGGAGTATTCCATCATGCAAACTGTCATTATGCTACCAATAGGAATTATGACAATATGTATGGAAGCCTGGTTACTCCATAACAATACCATCCACCTCATATAATAATCTGTTACACCGAGAAAAACTCAAACCCATAAGGTGATGGAGAATTCCACTATGCAATCTGTTATTATACTACATAAGGCCTTTGTTTTTCTTAAAACTCACCAGAACAGCCTGCAGTCAACTGCTGCTATTTGAAAATTTAAATCGCGTTACCTGGGTCTATGGAAGATCCGGACTTGAGACAGGGCATTGTGAATATCAGCAAAAGTTAGGAATTTTACAAGAGGCTTCCTTACCCTTTTAATTTTGGCGCCGATTGCTAATATTCAGAATGACTCCATCCAGTCCAGACGTCCTCTAGCCCAGGGTTAGCGAGATGCCGACAACGCCATATTGTTGAAGAAAACTCTTCAGGTCCAATTCAGTGGCTGGTTCAAATGAGGTTTAATCACTGACAGTGGAGAAAAGACAATGTCGCGGTTGCCACACAGCCCAATCTGCCCTGATGTGAGGCAAGAGACAACTTATACAGAACCAAAGGGGCAGGTCTAAACAGTGGATTTACATAGATTCAATACGCGTTTCACCCTGGGTAAGAGACGTCCTGAGACAACATAAAGGTGTGACTTCCTCGGAACAGCTGGGTTCTTGCTAGATAGTGTCACAACAGGGGCCATTCATGAAGGCCTTGATCAAGTATGTGGGATGAAGGTGTTTCGGAGACGGTCCAGGAAGGGGGACAGATCAGAGGGTCTCATCATTAACATTTTTTGTGAGACGTTGAAGCATTTGAGATGATGTGTCCCTTGGCCACCCCTATTGGTTGTTAGGGAAAGGCCTGGCAACTGTCCAGGAGGCAGTCTCAGGCGATTGTATTGCAAGTTGCTGTTGTTGATTAGGACAGTTTCTTATCCAATGTCCCAATCGTCCACAACCGTTGCATGGTTTGGTGAGATCAGGATTTGGATATTGTCGAAATGGTTGTTTGTTCTGTTTAACTCTTCTGTGTTGCATTGGTCTCTTAAGATTGTTGTCTGTTTTGTCTGCCATTTTCTCATAAGCTCTGATTTGAACTGCTAACAGCGTTTGGGCTGTTTTAGTTTCTTTCTCCTTCATTTGGCGATGCAAATGTTCAGCTGTCAGGCTAATTTCTGACATTTCTTTCCCTTCCCATGACACACACAACTGTTTCAAAGATTCAGATATGCTAGGCAACAATCCATTTACGTAATAACAAACAAAAAGCGTAGTCCACTGATCTGGCTTTAAACCTGAGTGTCTCTTGAATTCCTCTGTCAAACGCAGTTGATATTCTTGAGGCAATTCTTTTTCATTCTGTTTACATTGATTAATTCTTTTCCAGTTGACTATCGGTGGGGAGATGTTTAATAATGTTGAGTACAGCTGATCAAATACATGATCAGCTTCGGTTTGGTCAGTTGGAAGAGTCTGTGGCCAATTAACCTTACTCTTGATGGAGGGCCATTGATTATCCAGTACAGCGGAGAGCAGTTGACAGATATCGGCTGCTGTAGGTTTATAACAAATCACTATTTGTTTCAGTTTTTGAACAAATTTGTCAGGGTCATTCTTAAGGACAGGGAAACTAGCAACTAAAGATGCCAGATCACTAGGAGACCATGGCCTGTAAACCTCGGTGGTACCTGTGGTAGTTGCTACTTGTCTCATTGGCATTTGAGTCTTTGTATTTCCTGCATTGCAAGTATTGTTATCAGTTCGTGAACGTGTTATTCTAGAGCTAGTTGTCGTGCTGTCTGGATATGCAGAGGTATGGGGTTCGTGCTGCATATTGTTACCTGGTGCACTAGCTTGCACAGGGGGTGAATCTATTTGAACTGATTGTTCATTTGCATTAGGTGACGGAGCATACGGGGGGGGAGAAAAGTCATCATCATCACTGTCACTGTGAGTGGTTGGCAAATGTGGATAGGATGTGTCCACTCTTTTTTGTTTTTGATGCGCGTCTTTTCTGGTTTTATCACTTTTCTTATCAGTCTTTGCAACCATCATAGTACTGGTATCTTTCTGCATTTGTTTTTCAAAAGTATTCTTCAAACTGGCTAGTTTGCTGGCTGTGTTCCTTCGTTCGCCTTCCTCACACCAAGCCATGTAATTCAGCCAGTTTACCTTCTTTTTAAGTTTTCTATCCCTTTCTTTATCAGTCAATATCTTTTTTAAAGCTTCTAATATGCTCTTGTCGAGTGATCCTTCTAATGGAAAACATTTATCTGTCCCTTGTGTCCATTCAAACCAGTCTGGCACACTTTCAACACACTCACTTCCGACATTCACATACATGTACCATGCAAGGGTCCCTCTCTCAGGAACCCATTGTTTGCTTTGGGTTTTACCCATCTTGGAAATCAAATAAATGCAAAAATAACTAAATGACAAATAGAAATAACAAATAAAAAAATTAAAATAAAGATAAAATAAAATAATAATACAACAACAAAAACAAAAAGAAAAATAGAATGATAGAGAAATAATAAAATAAAATAAAAATTTAACTTGAATCAAAAAATAAAGTATTATAAAATGATTAACAAGAAAATTAATAATAATATTTAAGAAATTGGGAAAAACATTTGTAAAAAAAAGAATAATAATGAAAAAGAATAAAACGGGGCAAATTAATTAAAACAGACACGCAACCCAACTAGTTAAAGAAGTGATATTACACAGTGAAGAAAAATGTGTATTTACATGAAAATGAAGTGCTCTTAGCCACGTGGTTTATCGCAAAACAGCAGTCGTGAATCACAGTGATCAAAAGGCTATTAACTAATGGATAAGGAACTAGAGCTGGAATGTTGTGTTCAATTGTAACCTGAACAACTACTTAATTCTAGCAATAATTTCTTATAGTAAGAAAACAACATATTTATGGCCGCAGCGGGCCTTAAATCACAGCAAAACACAAACACACAACATTGAAAAACAAGATGTTACAATGAGCTCATACAACTTTCAAACCAGTTAAACACATGTCATTCATTCAATATAACAATCTTTTACAAAGAGAACCACTGAAATCCATAAGATTACAAAGAGTTTCACCATGCAAATCGTCATTACATTTCCAAGTAGGAATTACGATGACATGAGTGGCGGACTGGCTACCCCACTTAGATATCGTCAACCTCACATAACAATCTCTCACATAGAGAAACACTGAGACCCATAAGGTCAGGGAGAATTTCACAATACAAACTGTCATTATGCTACCAATAGGATTTAAAACAATATGAGTGGCGGACTGGCTACCCCACTGAAATATCGTCGACCTCACATAACAATCTCTCACATAGAGAAACACTCAGACCCATAAGGTCAGGGAGAATTTCACAATACAAACTGTCATTATGCTACCAATAGGATTTAAAACAATATGAGTGGCGGACTGGCTACCCCACTGAAATATCGTCGACCTCACATAACAATCTCTCACATAGAGAAACTCTCAGACCCATGAGGTCAGGGAGAATTTCACAATGCAAACTGTCATTATGCTACCAATAGGATTTAAAACAATATGAGTGGCGGACTGGCTACCCCACTGAAATATCGTCAACCTCACATAACAATCTCTCACATAGAGAAACTCTCAGACCCATGAGGTCAGGGAGAATTTCACAATGCAAACTGTCATTATGCTACCAAGTTTAGGAATTATGACAATATAGTGTCAGACTGATTCACTCCACTAAAATTGTCTACCTCACATAACAATCTCTCACATGGAGAAACACTCAGACACATAAGGTCACGGAGTATTCCATCATGCAAACTGTCATTATGCTACCAATAGGAATTATGACAATATGTATGGAAGCCTGGTTACTCCATAACAATACCATCCACCTCATATAATAATCTGTTACACCGAGAAAAACTCAAACCCATAAGGTGATGGAGAATTCCACTATGCAATCTGTTATTATACTACATAAGGCCTTTGTTTTTCTTAAAACTCACCAGAACAGCCTGCAGTCAACTGCTGCTATTTGAAAATTTAAATCGCGTTACCTGGGTCTATGGAAGATCCGGACTTGAGACAGGGCATTGTGAATATCAGCAAAAGTTAGGAATTTTACAAGAGGCTTCCTATTGTTGAAGAAAACTCTTCAGGTCCAATTCTGTAGCTGGTTCAAATGAGGTTTAATCACTGACAGTGGAGAAAAGACAATGTCGCGGTTGCCACACAGCCCAATCTGCCCTGATGTGAGGCAAGAGACAACTTATACAGAACCAAAGGGGCAGGTCTAAACAGTGGATTTACATAGATTCAATACGCGTTTCACCCTGGGTAAGAGACGTCCTGAGACAACATAAAGGTGTGACTTCCTCGGAACAGCTGGGTTCTTGCTAGATAGTGTCACAACAGGGGCCATTCATGAAGGCCTTGATCAAGTATGTGGGATGAAGGTGTTTCGGAGACGGTCCAGGAAGGGGGACAGATCAGAGGGTCTCATCATTAACATGACAAGGCTTACATACAACGAATGCAGCTCAGCAAGACATTTGAGGTTCCCGAGAGGAAGTAATATTTAAACAAACAAATTGGAAGGTAACACATTTTCTTCTACACATACATACATACATACATACACAAACATACACACACATTGATACATACACACATACATACACACACATACACACACACATACATACACACATATACATACACGCACACACACATACACACACACATACATACACGCACACACATACACACACACATACATACACGCACACACACACACACACATACACACACATACACACACATACATACACACACATACATATACACACATACACACACATACATACACACACACATACATATACACACACACACAGACATACATACACACACACATACACACACACATTTTATATACTTTATTTGATTCCACATCAAATGGCATTTGTAACCCAGATTCTCAATGGTGGATATCAATGATTGATACTTTACAGTCTTAGAATAGTAAGAGTCTTCCATAAACAGATCAAATGCACATGATACCTCAAATAGCCTTACATTTCTGGAATTGAGAGATATGATGATAATATCAGGTGTGTTTGGCATTCCTAAAAAGTGTTTGCAGGTGAGTTAAACCATTCATTTTGTAGAGTCATGTGTTTGGAAAGTGTTTCATCTGCCGCACAGGGAATGTGAGCAGCAATGAGGTCCACAAGTCTGTTGTGTCTGGCAATGTAGAGTCCTTTAAATGATGGGCAACTGTTCATGATGCGAGCTACTGACTCCAGGTGTTGAGGGGAGTCGTGTAGCATAAAGAGGGGTGAATGGGTGGACGGGAACCACAGTGATAAGTTATATTTTGTGGGGAGAACCTGCAGGCATGCCTTAATACAGAAGATAAGAATCTCCTCACTGATGTTGGCATTGTTGTAGATAGACACATACACACACATACATACACACACATACATACACACGCATACATAAAGACACAAGCATACACACAAACACACACATACATACATACAAATACGCATACACACACACATACAGACACAGACACAAACATACACATACATACACACACATACAGACACACACACAAACATACACATACATACACACACACATACACACATACACACATACACACACATACAGACACACACACACACATACAAAACCAACGTTAGCTTTAGACAACAAACCAACGTTATCTTTATACGTCTAAACCACCACACACCCCTGACTTTTAGTAGGATACTGGAGTTTGATTCCCCCTTAGGGCGGAGACCTGAATCCCCCCAGCCAGATCATCACAAATAAAAGAGGGGCTACAGATAATGGTTCCTAAATGGAGTACCCATCAGCCACCTCTTCATGACATCACATTGTATGCTAAGAATAAGCGTGACATCACATTTTGTTGAGTGAAAACTGACATGGTGGTCTTGAAAGAGGTCTGTTGACCTCTGAGCTCCAGATATGTGGATGAAAACGTTTCTATGGCTACACGGGAGTCTTCAACATAAAGTGGACATGATGTCTGCAAAGAGACTTTTGTAGTTTCCTCCTGGTCTAGAACGGATCTGGTCTAGGATGGTGGCTGTGAATAGGTCTGCATACTGCATCCATGAACACTCTTCAATCACATAGTAAGTCTGACAGGAAAGTTGAGATGTGGATGCAATGAGTTCTGGCGTCTACTGTTGACCTGATGGGTCAGGTCTATGTGGGTCTATCATGTTGTATTTACTCTTGTTCGTAAGATCCACCCATCGGTCCTCCACTGTCCAAATATGGTCACGTCCTTCGCTGGTTGGAACACTCAAGATGGCGGACATCAGGCTTCAAAACCATAGTCTACGAATCAATGGGTGACATCATGATGACTACACCCACGTCTTCTAGGCCAGCTGAAGTCTGGATGATCTGAATTGATCCTCTTGAACTAAAGAGGAATAAGTGAGTTTATGAAATATTCTGATTCTGGAGACTTAGAGAGCAGACATGTTCCAGTATGGGAGGATGAAATATTCATCTCATTGTGTTGGTGTGTGTCTGTGTGTGTGTGTGTGTGTGTGTGTGTATGTGTGTGTGTGTGTTCATCCATCAGACAGCGGCGTGGAGCAACACTCATTAGCCTGCATGCTAAACACGCTGCTCATTAGCCTGCACGCTAAATACACTGCTCATTAGCCTGCATGCTAAATACACTGCTCATTAGCCTGCATGCTAAATACACTGCTCATTAGCCTGCATGCTAAACACACTGCTCATTAGTCACACTAGTAAATTGGACCACTTACTGGACAGAACCTGATGTTAGCATGCATGCTAAGTAGCTTCCATCAACACTAATTGCCCTGATCTATTAGATAAAGTGTTTGGCAATTGGGTCTCAGCAATTACTTAAACACTGACTTCTCATTGTGTCCCTGAACCCATCAATCCTGCAGCTGTCTGGTACTCGGCTGCACCACGGCACAGATGCACATAAACGCACCACGGCACAGATGCACATAAACGCACCACGGCACAGAAACACTCGAAAGCACCACGGCAGAAAGACACTCAAAAGCACCAAGGCAGAAAGACACTCAAAAGCACCACGGCAGAGAGACACACAAACGCACCACGGCACAGAAACACTCAAAAGCCCCACGGCAGAAAGACACTCAAAAGCACCACGGCACAGAGACACTCAAAAGCACCACGGCAGAGAGAAACACAAAGGCACCACGGCACAAAGACACTCAAACTCACCATGACACAAAAGCACATAAACGCACCACTCTGTGTGTCCTTTAACAGCTGATAGCTGCTCCGTTGTGTTACAGACGTCTGAGACAATGTGTTTGTGTTTTTGTTCACTTCGTCTGGATTAAAAGTATGTCCTGTGTGTGTGTGTGTGTGTGTGTGTGTGTGTGTGTGTGTGTGCGCGTGTAATGCAGGGGCTTTGCGAGCATTGCTGGCACTACAGAGACATCCTTAGTGGAATAGAGAACAAAGAGAGAGGCTCTTAATGAGCTCTGCCACTGCTGAGACCCAAACTAGGCCAGCCAACCGGCCAAGTGTGTGTGTGTGTGTGTGTGTGTGTGTGTGTGTGTGATCCTCAGCGGTGCTGACACACACAGAACACAGTGCATGACCAGCAGTGGGACCTGAACCAACCACGGACTTTAGCCAGGTGACTCTAAATACAGCAGCTCTGCAGTGAGAGAATGTTTGTTCCATACCCACAGAAAGAGATCCACTAGAGTCCTCCACAGACTCCCTGTAACAGAGTCCTCCATGGACTCCCCCTCACAGGGTCTGGCTCAGACTCCCTGTATCAGGGTCTGGCTCAGGATGAGCCGTCTGCGTGTGAAGGAGATAGACCAGATCCTGATGTGGGCCAGTTCCTCTAAAGTGTAAAGAGACTTGATATGCTGACGTTCATCGTCACTGTCACAACCTGCTGTCCCCCCTTCATTCAAACAGACACCCACACAACGATCCATGCACAGCCGTCTATGACCTTTGACCTCTGCATATGTGGAGGATCTGAGCTCTAGACCCTGCGGGGAAATCAGCAGGCAGCCGGAGGCGTAACGAGCTGCTCTTACCCTCGCTCAGGCCCATGTGGATGCTCCAGTAGTTCTGCAGACACTGCAGCTCCTTCTTCATGCCTCTCCTGCAGCGGCAGGCATACAGCGGTGAGTCCTGCAGCACCTCTAGTGCCCCCTGGCACTCCCTGGAGGCCAGCATGGCGCTGCGCTCCTTGTCCCCACCCGACAGGCACTGGCGCATGATCCGGTACCGGGAGCTGCACTGGCTGTTCTGGTTGCACAGTTCAGAGGCTCTGACACAGTCCGGGGGATCCCTCCAGCCGGTGGAGTCCAGATCCGGATCGCTCACACAGACCTCTGCAGGGGGGAGACAGAGGGGAGACAGGGGGGGAGACAGGAGGGGAAACAGGAGGAGAGACAGGAGGGGAGACAGGGGGGGAGACAGAGGCGAGACAGGAGGGGAAACAGGAGGAGACAGGGGGAGGCAGGAGGGGAGACAGAGGGGAGACAGGGGGGGACAGGAAGGGAGACAGGAAGGGAGACAGAGGGGAAACATGAGGAGAGACAGTAGGGTGATATGGGGGATAGAGGGGAGACAGGAGCGGAGACAGAGGAGAAACAGGAGGAGAGACAGGAGGGGAGACAGGGGTACGTTCAACGGGAGACAGGAGGGGAACAGGAGGGGGGACAGGAGGGGAGACAGGGGGAGACAGTAGCAGAGACAGGGGGGAGACGGAGGAGAAACAGGAAGAGAGACAGGAGGAGAGACAGGAGGGGAGACAGGCGGAAACAGGAAGGGAGACAGGGGGAGACAGGAGGAGAGACAGGAGGGGAGACAGGAAGAGAGACAGGGGGAGACAGGAGGGGAGACAGGGGGGGAGACAGGGGTTATCTCTGTGTGTGTTATCTCTGTGTGTGTTATCTCTATGTGTGTTATCTCTGTGTGTGTTACCTCTGTGTGTGTTATCTCTGTGTGTGTTATCTCTGTGTGTGTTATCTCTATGTGTGTTATCTCTGTGTGTTATCTCTGTGTGTGTTATCTCTATGTGTGTTATCTCTGTGTGTGTTATCTCTGTGTGTGTTATCTCTATGTGTGTTATCTCTGTGTGTTATCTCTGTGTGTGTTATCTCTATGTGTGTTATCTCTATGTGTGTTATCTCTGTGTGTGTTATCTCTATGTGTGTTACCTCTGTGTGTGTTATCTCTGTGTGTGTTATCTGTGTGTGTTATATGTGTGTGTTATCTCTGTGTGTTATCTCTGTGTGTGTTATCTGTGTGTGTTATATATCTGTGTGTTATCTCTGTGTGTGTTATCTGTGTGTTATCTCTGTGTGTGTTATCTCTGTGTGTGTTATCTGTGTGTTATCTCTGTGCGTGTTATCTCTGTGTGTTATCTCTGTGTGTGTTATCTATATGTGTGTTATCTCTATGTATGTTATCTCTGTGTGTTATCTCTGTGTGTGTTATCTCTGTGTGTGTTATCTCTATGTATGTTATCTCCATGTGTGTTATCTCTGTGTGTGTTATCTCTGTGTGTTATCTGTGTGTGTGTTATCTGTGTGTGTTATCTGTGTGTGTTATATCTGTGTGTGTTATCTGTGTGTGTTATCTCTGTGTGTTATCTCTGTGTGAGTTATCTCTGTGTGTTATCTCTGTGTGTGTTATCTCTGTGTGTTCTCTCTGTGTGAGTTATCTCTGTGTGTTATCTGTGTGTGTGTTATCTGTGTGTTATCTCTGTGTGTTATCTCTGTGTGTTATCTCTGTGTTATCTCTGTGTGTTATCTCTGTGTGTTATCTCTGTGTGTGTTATCTCTGTGTGTTATCTCCGTGTGTTATCTCTGTGTGTTACCTCTGTGTGTGTTATCTGTGTGTTATCTCTGTGTGTTATCTCTATGTGTGTTATCTCTGTGTGTTATCTCTGTGTGTTATCTCTATGTGTGTTATCTCTATGTGTGTTATCTCTGTGTGTGTTATCTCTATGTGTGTTATCTCTATGTGTGTTATCTCTGTGTGTGTTATCTCTATGTGTGTTATCTCTGTGTGTGTTATCTCTGTGTGTGTTATCTGTGTGTGTTATATGTGTGTGTTATCTCTGTGTGTGTTATCTGTGTGTGTTATCTCTGTGTGTTATATATCTGTGTGTTATCTCTGTGTGTGTTATCTCTCTGTGTTATCTCTGTGTGTTATCTGTGTGTTATCTCTGTGTGTGTTATCTCTATGTATGTTATCTCTGTGTTATCTGTGTGTGTTATCTCTGTGTGTTATCTCTGTGTGTGTTATCTCTGTGTGTGTTATCTCTGTGTGTTATCTGTGTGTGTGTTATCTGTGTGTGTTATCTGTGTGTGTTATCTCTGTGTGTGTTATCTGTGTGTGTTATCTCTGTGTGTTATCTCTGTGTGTGTTATCTGTGTGTGTTATCTCTGTGTGTTATCTCTGTATGTTATCTCTGTGTGTGTTATCTCTGTGTGTGTTATCTCTGTGTGTTATCTCTGTGTATGTTATCTCTGTGTGTGTTATCTCTGTGTGTTATCTCTGTGTGTGTTATCTCTGCGTGTTATCTCTGTATGTTATCTCTGTGTGTTATCTCTGTGTTATCTCCGTGTGTTATCTCTGTGTGTGTTATCTCTGTGTGTTCTCTCTGTGTGAGTTATCTCTGTGTGTTATCTGTGTGTGTGTTATCTGTGTGTTATCTCTCTGTGTTATCTCTGTGTGTTATCTCTGTGTGTTATCTCTGTGTGTGTTATCTCTGTGTGTTATCTCCGTGTGTTATCTCTGTGTGTTACCTCTGTGTGTGTTATCTGTGTGTTATCTCTGTGTGTTATCTCTGTGTGTGTTATCTGTGTGTTATCTCTGTGTGTTATCTCTGTGTGTGTTATCTCTGTGTGTTATCTCTGTATGTTATCTCTGTGTGTTATCTATCTGTGTGTCATCTCTTTATGTCATCTCCATGTGTGTTGTCTCTGTGTCATTCCAACAGCCCTAATGCAGACCTCCATCCAGACCTCCTCCTTACATGGACTTCCACAGACTCGCCTCTGACTTTGTGATAAATCAAGAGGAAATATAATCCAAAACAAAAGACGATTCCCTCAAAATGTAATCCACCATGCAGTGTGATTGTTATGACTATAAAACCTCTGCAGATTTAGGAGGCTTTTATTTTGAAGGGCAAGCTCCGCTAAGTTACTTTAAAGAGTGTAAAGGACTTAAGAACAAACCATAAATGTATGTTAACGTGTATTTCTTAGTTTATTAAAGGTGAGAATTGTTGTCATGTTGGGAGCGTCAACAGACGATAATATCGGAACATTGGACGATAGTTTTGGTGACTTGTCACTATTTGTAACGTAATCAGCAGATGATATAACGCAGCTTGTTTCTGCTGCCACCAAATGACCAAAAAATCTCCACATTTAGGAAACTCAATAACACGGTTACTACATAGAGACTATTAACTTCTTTATTATTAAACATGATTAGATTCATTATCAGTGTATTAAAATAATCAAATCGATGCAGCAAACATACACACACACACATACATACACACACACACATCCACAGATAAACACACACAGGTACACACACAGATACACACACACATATATATACACACAAATATACACACAGCTACACACACATACACAGATACACACACACAGGTACACACACAGATACACACACACACATATATATACACACACATATACACACACACAGCTACACACACATACACAGATACACACACACAGATACACACATACACAAACACACACACACACACACACACACACACGCACACGCACAGACGGATTGAAAGTAATCCGATCGCTGAACGAGAGAAATAACGAAATCATCTGTTTGTGGTCTGAACCGGATTCGTGTATCTGAACCAGAACGGCAGAAGGGGGACACGTTCAAGGACGTGAGACCGTCGGATGTAATGAGATCCAGATGCACAGTGGACCCCTTGCCCTCACCTGTGAGTACGCGTGTGTGCGTGTGTGTGCGCGCGTGCACGTGTGGATCAGGTTTACTCACCCAACACAAACACCAGACTGATGAGACTGATGAGGATCATCTCGGGTCCAGCAGGAATCCTACAAGTCACGAAGACGGAATAGGCTCGGACTCCGGTCCGGTCCGGTCCCTCCCGGTCTCTCTCTCTCTCTCTCTCTCTCTCTCTCTCTCTCTCTCTCTCTCTCTCTCTCTCTCTCTCTCTCGCTCTCTACGCTGGAAGCATGGTGGAGTGAGCAGATACCCCTGGAGATGGTCCGAATGGGCAGTCCGGACCGGCCGAGACTCAAACCAGCAGCGAGGGAGAAGTGTTCACGGAGTCCGTTACGGACCGCGTGTTCCGGGGAGGAAACATCGTTTTATCCGGAGGAGTCGGTCCATGAGCGGGTAGGGAAACTTTCCTCTCCTCCCGCTTCACGTTCACAACAACAACAATTATGATGATGAGTATTATGATAATATATAAAGATATCATAACATCCTGTCAGCTGGTCCAGGTGATGGACAAGCAGCCTGACGCGCCACTCCAGTGTCCTCGTGCGCCGCTCGCGTCTCCGTCAGTAAACTCGGTGGGTCCGACTGAGGAGGAAAACCTAGAAACCACCCCCTCCAACACACACACATACACACGCACACACACCTAGAAACACTCTGAAGGCACGTGTCAGCCCGGAGTACCGTTAACTCTCTGATGACCCGACCAGATGCAGCGCGTGACAGCATCCGAGCGGCCGACCAATAGGCTTCCTAATACTCTTGTACTGGTCTATACAACAGTACTAGAGTAAATGTACTGGTCTATACAACAGTACTAGAGTAGATGTACTGGTCTATACAACAGTACTAGAGTAGATGTACCGGTCTATACAACAGTACTAGAGTAGATGTACTGGACCCCTTAGACTGAAGCAAGAGACAGACCAGAAACCAGTTCATAGTGGTATTCATACCAGAAGTCAACCTCCAGTCCTCAACAGTGTCGCTGAAGGTCCTTAAAGCTGCATTCTCTCTGCTGGCCATTGGGGGGCAACTCATCTTATTGTATAGAAGTCTATGAGAAAATCACCCTACTCTCTGCTGGCCACCAGGGGGCGACTCCTCTCTCCAATTATTTCTTCATTTATATATCAGTGTTTTCTCAGTGTTTACTTTAAAGTAAGTTTTTATTCTGTTGTTATAGCAACTTGTATCTCACTTTGTCTGTCAAAGCACTTCGTAAACGTTGTTTTAAAGGTGCTAATAAAGTTAATAATAAATCAATTAGTAATTTGACCCATTTGACGCTACATTTTCTTTCACTTTTTTCATTTTCTTTCTTTAACAGAAATATGATGTCATATGATCAGAATATGTGCAGCATCAGCAGCATTCAGACCAAACAAACAGGAATATTTCATATGTGGAAAATCAGCTGCCTTTTGTGTCCTGATGCAAAAATGCAACACAATGAGCAGCAAACTGTCCGCTGGCTGCAGGATTAAACCTCCTCCGTCTGCCGTTCTGGCTTCACTTCTGTGTTCTTCTCTGCAGCTCCGACCTCTTCACCTGCTTCTCTGGACACTAATTCAATCACAGCCACTAGAGCGGACCTTCTAATTAACGCTGATTAATGAGGTGAAGTCTGATGGAGTGATTGGATGATGAAACTACTGTGGAATGAGATGAATCTCTGTGTTAACAAGTCACCATCGTCCTGTTTCTCACCATCGTTCTGTTTCTCACCATCGTTCTGTTTCTCACCATCTTCTTGTTTCTCACCATCGTCCTGTTTCTGTTTCTCAAACTAACAAACCTAACTATGTAGTTAAGTCTCAACCTAACGCTGTAGTTTAGTCTCAACCTAACTATGTAGTTTAGTCTCAACCTAACTATGTAGTTTTGTGATCTCAACCTAATTATGTACCTTAGTGGTATCAACCTAACTATGGAGTTGAGTTAGTCGTCTCAACCTTATTATGTAGTTAAGTGGTCTCAACCTAACGATGGAGTTTAGTTAGTGGTCTCAACCTTACTATGCAGTTGAGTTAGTGGTCTCAACCTAACTATGTGATTTAGTGGTCGCAACCTAACGATGGAGTTTAGTTAGTGGTCTCAACCTAACTATGTAATTTTAGTAGAAATGAGCTGTGGACCATAATTACTATGAAATGATTCACACCTGTAGCGTCTAAAGGACCACGACTGCTTTCACCGACACGTTGATGCAACATGTTAAATGTTAGTCGGGGCGGTGGAGAATGAGAATTGATTTGCTTGTCATAAATCAACGATAGACAAGAAACCCTCACAATAGATACCACGCACACACACACACACACACACACATACATACATACAAACACACTCACTCTCTCACCATAATTATGTGTGAGCAATAACAATTTCTCCACACAGAAAATACATTTCGGGCTTTTTCTCGACAAAGCCGAGTCATTATTTTCTTGTGTGGTTCGGCTTTCTGTTTTATAACGTTCACACACAGACACACACACAAACCAACACACACAGATTTACACAAACACAGAGAAACACACCCAGACACACACAATCCGACACATACACACACAGAGATACAGACACACACAGACACACACAAACCGATACACACACACACACACAGAGATACACACACAGATTTACACACACACAGACACACACAGAGAAACACACACACACACACACACCTGCGGGCGTATCGCTGTGTGACGTGTTGTCAGGTTACAAAGCTGGAAGCTGTAATTGGGGACTTTGTCGCTGCTCCGCAGACAGACAGCAATTTAGTTTAATTTAATTTCAACTCTCCTCCACAGGGACACTCAGATAACATTAATTAGGTTTTCTCTTTTAACTTTTAACACTTCCCTTGTGTTCCCGCAGCTTTTATGCAAAGTGAGACCCGTAAGGTTCATCAACCTGTCTCGCTGTCTCCGTCTGTCTGTCCTCCTGACTGATCGTCTGTCTGCTCATCCATCTAAATGCACATTGTTCTTCTCCTGAGCAGCTTTTTAGTATGTGACTGCTTTAATAAGAGCTAGCTTTCATCTGGGACTGCTTCTGGATCAGTGGAGACTCTTTATTTCAGTATTTAAGGACGTGATAATCAGATCTCAGATCAGTCATGTCTGACTGGTTGTTATAGGAAATGACTGGCGACCGCTCTCTAAGAGGGTCAATGTGGACCGATGGACCATTTACTATGAAGGAATTTATGGTTTTGACTTTTCACATTTGTTTTACACGTGTCAATAGTATAATGTATTTTTGTGTAAAAAGTGTCATTTATTTTTGTGAAAATAGTGTCATATGTTTTGTGTAAATATAGTAATTTATTGTGTTTGTTGTTTATTGTTTCTCTATTGTTTGTCATCAAACTGAAACTGAAGAAACGTTTGTTTCCACGTCAAGCAATGAAGTTGAGTCATCAGCTGCTTCTGTAAAAACCCAAACAAATTACACAAAACAATGAAAGTGATTTTTTTTTTATCAATAGGCGTGTGTGTGTGTGTGGTGTGTGTGTGTGTGTGTGTGTGTGTGTGTGTGTGTGTGTGTGTGTGAACTGGTGCAGAACATCTGTGTTTTATGATATCGTTCTGCAGCTGAAGATAAAAAAAAGAAAAACATATTGATCCTGTTGACTTCATGATGCTGATGCAGATCTACATCAGCTAGGCTCTAACAATAATAAAAAACTAATGATGATAATAATAATTATCATTATTGTTATCAATAATGATCAACAACTATTATTATTATATCATCCAATTTCATTTAATGATAGAAACCAGTAGAGAGACATTTATACAGCAACGTTGTTTTATATAGAATTTGGCTACTCGCCAACGAAATGTTACGTAAAATCTGTCATGATCGGGAGTTTTCATAGTTTGTGTCTCCTTGTGTCTGTGTGTCTCCTTGTGTGTGTCTGTGTGTCTCCTTGTGTGTGTGTCTGTGTGTCTCCTTGTGTGTGTTTTTGTGTGTCTCCTTGTGTGTGTGTGTGTGTCTGTGTGTCTCCTTGTGTGTGTGTCTGTGTGTCTCCTTGTGTGTGTGTCTGTGTGTCTCCTTGTGTGTGTTTTTGTGTGTCTCCTTGTGTGTGTGTCTGTGTGTCTCCTTGTGTGTGTGTCTCCTTGTGTGTGTGTCTGTGTGTCTCCTTGTGTGTGTTTTTGTGTGTCTCCTTGTGTGTGTGTGTCTGTGTGTCTCCTTGTGTGTGTGTGTCTCCTTGTGTGTGTGTCTGTGTATCTCCTTGTGTGTGTGTGTGTCCTTGTGTGTGTGTCTGTGTGTCTCCTTGTGTGTGTTTTTGTGTGTCTCCTTGTGTGTGTGTGTCTGTGTGTCTCCTTGTGTGTGTGTGTCTCCTTGTGTGTGTGTCTGTGTGTCTCCTTGTGTGTGTGTGTGTGTCTCCTTGTGTGTGTGTCTGTGTGTCTCCTTGTGTGTGTTTTTGTGTGTCTCCTTGTGTGTGTGTGTGTCTGTGTGTCTCCTTGTGTGAGTGTGTGTGTGTGTCTCCTTGTGTGTGTGTCTGTGTGTCTCCTTGTGTGTGTGTGTGTCTGTGTGTCTCCTTGTGTGAGTGTGTGTGTGTGTCTCCTTGTGTGTGTGTGTGTGTGTGTGTGTCTCCTTGTGTGTGTGTCTGTGTGTCTCCTTGTGTGTGTTTTTGTGTGTCTCCTTGTGTGTGTGTGTGTGTGTGTGTGTGTGTGTGTCTCCTTGTGTGTGTGTCTGTGTGTCTCCTTGTGTGTGTTTTTGTGTGTCTCCTTGTGTGTGTGTGTGTGTGTGTGTGTGTGTCTCCTTGTGTGTGTGTGTGTGTGTGTCTCCTTGTGTGTGTGTCTGTGTGTCTCCTTGTGTGTATAGTTGTGTGTATGCCTGGTGTGCTGGACTACCCTGCTGGACTACCCTGGTGTGCTGGACTACCCTGGTGTGCTGGACTACCCCGGTGTGCTGGATGACCCCAGTGTGCTGGACTACCCCGGTGTGCTTGACTACCCTGATGTGCTGGACTACACTGGTGTGCTGGACTACCCTGCTGGACTACCCTGATGTGCTGGACTACCCTGTTGTGCTGGACTACCCCGGTGTGCTGGACTACCCTGGTGTACTACCCTGGTGTGCTGGACTACCCTGGTGTGCTGGACTACCCTGCTGGACTACCCTGATGTGCTGGACTACCCTGGTGTGTTGGACTACCCCAATGTGCTGGACTACCCTGATGTGCTGGACTACCCCGGTGTGCTGGACTACCCCAATGTGCTGGACTACCCCAATGTGCTGGACTACCCTGGTGTGCTGGACTACCCTGGTGTGCTGGACTACCCTGGTCATTCTTGGATGTACCCGAGTCTCCTTGTCCTTTTGTGGTTTTGCTTCACAGTCTTTCTTGTCAATGCTCTTTTTGCCCTCGTGGTCTCCCTCAGTTTTTATCTTGTTATGTTAGTTTAATAGTCAACTGTTTGTCTTAGCCTGCTTTTGGGTCCAACCCTCTGCACCCCGCTACTTCACACCTCAACACCTAAGAAGAGGAGGAGGAAGAGGAGGAGGATGACTGCCTCCACCAGCATCAACATGAACCAGTGACATCACACACGTATACGTTATGTGTTCTTCTCAATGCTGCATGCTTTCTACTTTCTACCTGCTGTGATGTCAGAGCTCGCTGCACATCAATCACTGAGCCTGCTGTCATCTTCACAAAACCAATCAGATAATCACATTCCCCTGCACACACACACACGTTATCTTGAATGTAATATACGTTGGCTGTGTGCGGTCAGACGGCGGCGACCAAGTGAAGCGACGGCGTCTGAATACCAAGGAGCAGCTCCCACTGAGAGTAAACACGAGGTTGCGGGGGGTCGTGACAGATGATGGCGGCGACTTCAGATGGTGACATCAGCAGAGAGGAGATAATCACGGGGGGGAGGAGGAGGGGAGGAAGGGGGAAGAGGAGGGAGGAGGAAGCTCAGAACCACCGCGGCGCTCTGAGAGACGTCAGACCATTTCCACAGATGATGTTTGGACTCTGATGTCACCGCCGGGATCATTTGCAAGGGCTACTGGGAAGTTTACTGGTGCCCAAAGTTCTGCACCCCAGAAGTTCACATGGTTTAAATCACACAGAATAAAGAAGAACCAAGGTGAGATCCTAGACCAGATACTAGGCCAGATCCTAGATCAGATAGACCAGATCCTAGACCAGATAGAACAGATCCTAGAACAGTGTTCTAAACTTCATGACTTCAGTCTCACAACACGTTTTCAGCCATCTGGACCAGATTGCAATAGATTCAGATGTCTCTGCCAGCTTGACCGCTGCAGATCCTGGTCTCCTGCTGCAGGTCCAGGTCTCCTGCTGCAGGTCCAGGTCTCCTGCTGCAGGTTCTGGTCTTTAGTGTTGCATTGAGACCCGCTGCATGTGAAGTGATTACGTTAAACAGGGCAGATCTCCTATCAGTCTAATCGCCGTCCTCATTAGGTGTCCTGTGGAGGGTCCTGTGATCCTGAGGAGGGTCCTGTGGAGGGTCCTGAGGAGGACATGTCCCAGCAGTCCTCTGGTCTGTCCACTCTACTGATTGCATCTGAATGCTCTTGGTCGGCAGGTTGTTTGTGTCTGAATGTTGCTGCTCTCGGATCAGCTGACAAGGAAATAACAGAAAATTGCCTGAAGAGGTTTGTTTTGACTTTTGTTTTGATTTCTGCACAAATGACTTTCCTTTGTGGAAATGGCAGCGTGACGCTGCAGCTGGTCTGAGGTCAGCACAGTTTTAGAAACCAAACTTTATGTTTAACTGATCTGGAGGCTTCAAAACCGTCGTCCAGCAACTGACGGGGACGTCACCATGACGACAGCCACTTCCTCTACACAGTCTACGGTTTGATGGTGTTTGATTGGACTGAGGTGGCAGATAGTATGAATATATATATATATGAATACAGTATAAATATGTTTCATGTTGGTAGCAGGGAAAGTGAAAAACTGATGTTCATCAGCCATAAATCTTAACAGGCTGCAACATAAATACAAACTGATTTTATAAAGTGTGTGAGTGGCAAATCGTCTCTCTATAGGTCCACTCAGCTGGACGAGAGAGGAAGGAAGGAGGCGATGGATGAGGATTATACACACACACACACACACACACACACACACACACTAACACACTCACATATGTATTAAACCAACAGAGCAACATCACCCTGAAGACTGCTTGTTTCCAGCTCAGATGCAGAAGGAGAGAAAATAGGTTTCTTATTGAATCAATAGCAACCTGCTGCTGCCTCATCTCACACACACTAACACACAAACACACATTCACATGTGCGTACGTGTCCTCATACTTCTGTGTGGAGACATGCCTGAGTATGTATCCTCTCTCGTTCACAGCCATTCCTGCTGGTTTATGTTCATTCAGGCTGCTGTCATTAGCGGTGACTCATCATGTGACAGCGTCTCTAAACGAATGAAGTCAAAACCTTTTTTGTATTATTATCATCATTATTATTAAAATAACACATTTGAGACGTGGATTGGAGTCTGGAACGTTTTTTTCTTCCTGGTACTTATCTTCCTCTCCCTTGCCGTGGTACTCTTATCCTCTCCCTTTTTCTGGTACTCGTCTTCCTTTCCCTTGTCCTGGAACTCGTCTTCCTCTCCCTTGTCCTGGAACTCATCTTCCTCTCCCTTGTCCTGGGACTCATCTTCATCTCCCTTATCCTGGAACTCCTCTTCCTCTCCTTTGTCCTGGAACTCATCTTCATCTTCCTTGTCCTGGAACTCATCTTCATCTCCCTTGTCCTCGAACTCGTCTTCCTCTCCTTTGTCGTGGAACTCATCTTCATCTCCCCTGTCCTGGAACTGGTCTTCCTCTCCTTTGTCCTGGAACTCATCTTCATCTCCCTTGTCCTGGGACTCATCTTCATCTCCCTTATCCTGGAACTCCTCTTCCTCTCCTTTGTCCTGGAACTCATCTTCATCCCCCTTGTCCTGGTACTCATTTTCCTCTCCTGATGCTCCATATTGTTCTTTTCCCACACCAGATCAGTCCAAATAGCGATTGAAAGAACCTCAACATCTGAGTGTGTTTCCTACATGTGAATCAGCTGTGATTGATCAATTTGCCTTCACTCAGCTGATTCTCTGTAGCAAAGGAAACAAATACAGGGGACACCTTTGTGTTTCAATCTACAACATGAACAGCTGTTCACTTTGACTTTAGCCTATACCTTGTTGAACACGATGTTATCTGTTCTGATATACTGTGTAAAAGCATTTGTAAATTTGGCAATAAAAAGCCATTGTTTTGGTCTTGGTTGAGTTGTGTAAAAGAAGTTCAATCATGTTAAATGTATGTTAACTGTCTGCATGCAGGATCCTCTGATATAATATTAGAGAAAAGAAGCATCTGACTTTAACGGCCGGCGGGATTTCTGATGTTTCCACCTGTGGGAGGTTTATCTCGCCATCCTTCCTCCTCATCCAAGAAGAAGAAGAAGAAGAAGAAGAAGAAGAAGAAGAAGAAGAAAAAGAAACTGCAGCTCATTTAAGTAAACAGCTTCACTGGAGATGGGATACAGTTACCACATAATCTCAGACACACATTTGCATGAATATATGCATTACGCACACACTCTCTCAAACACACACACACACACACACTCACACACTCACGTATAGACTCACACACACACACACAGATCAAACCCAGTTTGAAAGGACTCCGATGGGATGTGCTGAGATTAAGGGGATTAAAAGTCATGGAGTTGTTCCCGTGGTAACGGCGCCTGGTAACGGCGCCTGCAGCTCCCTCCACCTGACACACTAAATCTTCCTCCTTGAATCAACAGCATCAACACTTTTCTTTGTGTCTCCTTCTGTCACCAAAACACTTAACTTTGTCCTCTCGTCACCTCAGATACTCTGTCGCTCTTCTCTCTGTTTCAGCAGAAATCCACATAATGAGGACCAACATAGACCAGCTTCCAGTGACTCTCTACGTTCCCCATCATAGTGTCCTTTCAAAATAATCCTCTGGAAAGGAAATTAGCTTCAGACAACAAAACCCTCAGTTAACTTTAGGAAAAGAGCTGGTTGGCGTTACCTTGACTGCCGAGTCATAAGTATGTTGACAAATGTCAAAAAGCTAACATTGGTTTGTTGTCTAAAGCTAACGTTGGTTTTATAGCGTAATATCATCCAGACTAACAGAAAAAGAAAAATGCTGTGCTGACATGAATCAAATGGAAACTTAATGTCCATTTTAATAGAGGCTGCAGAGCTGGGGGGTCGGTGTCGCCGAGTCTCCATGAGTCGGTCTGGGTTCAGAGCTGCTGGACCGGGTTCAGAGCTGCTGGTCCGGGTTCAGAGCTGCTGGTCTGTGTTCAGAGCTACGTGAGTCAAAGATAACTGAGTGTTGATGCACATTTCAGAGTCTGATAGCATCAAAAAAGCAGGAGAAGACAGCAGACGTCCCTGCAGCTGGACTGCAGGTCAGCTGGGCTCATTAGTCCACCATCAGGAGCTGTAACTCAGTGAGAGAGATGTCAGCGGGGCCCCTGAGGGCCCTGGAGCAGCTCGTCCTCTCTGTCTCAACCCTCCAGGGTCTCCTGATCCGCCTGAATCACAAATCCTCCTGATCGCTTTCTTCTTCTCTGTTTGTCTCTGCAGACACTTATGTAACACACACACACACTCACACACACACACAGACAGACCTGCATTGTGGGGACATTTCACAGGCTCTTTCTTTCAGAGAAATAATCAGCCACTTTTTTCACAGTTATTTCCACTTAAACAGCCACAGACTGCGTCACTAAACCCTCTTTATTCCTCCAGCTGGACTTTGGCGAGGACCACCAATCCACGAGGAGGGACCACCGGTCGATGAGGAGGTGCGCGAGGACCACCATTCCACGGGGAGGGACCACCGGTCCACAAGGTGTGTGAGGACCACCAGTCAACAAGGATCGACCGCCAGTCCACGAGGAGGTGTGTGAGGACCACCGGTCCACAAGGAAGGACCACTGGTCCACGAGGAGGTGTGTGAGGACCACCGGTGCCTCATGCAGCTCATGTTCTCCAGAGAAACTAGAAGAAAGAGTTGAGCAGGAAGAAAACAAACACACAGATGCTCTGCAGGGTCATGTGATACAACACACACACATACACACACACACAACCTGTTAACGGAGCATGCCCAGTGCAGTCAGGAGTCACACGGGGCCAGACAGAGTTTTACTGCTGATGGTTTGGCTCAAAGATATGTCAGAAGTCCTTTACCTCCACTTCCTCTGAATACCTACACACACACACATGCACACACACACACACACACACACACACACACACCAACTGTTAAGCCCAAAGGCTGTAATCAGAGAAATTTTGGAGTAAATGTGTTGTGCAATAGAAACCCCAAAGGAGGCTGAGTAATGATGCACAACACACACACACACACACACACACACACACACTTATTGTTTGTGTGGTTGTATTATTGTTCACATTGATATAAATAGATTTTAAAGCTGAGGGTCACAGTAACCGTAGAACTGTTCCTCTGCAGGTCAGAGGTCAGTCACACAAGACAACGCACTAACACTGTCTATGACAGGTGGACGTCGTAATGGTGACGTCATCCGTCAGTTCATGGAATACGGGTCTGAAGCCTCGAATCTGGCATTTTGGCCATCGCCATCTTGGTTTGATACCAGTGTGATACAGTATGATACGAGTGTAATACCAGTACGATACCAGTGCGATACCAGTACGATACCAGTGTGATACCAGTATGGTACGAGTGTGATACCAGCACGATACGAGTGTGATACCAGTATGATACGAGTTTAATATCAGTACGATACCAGTGCGATACCAGTATGATAACAGTGTGATACCAGTATGGTACGAGTGTGATACCAGTATGATACCAGCACAATACAAGTGTGATACCCGTACAATACCAGTACAATACCAGTAAGATATGAGTGTGACACCAGTACGATACCAGTATGATGTGAGTGTGACACCAGTACGATACAAATGTGATACCAGTACAATACCAGTGTGATACCAGTACAATACCAGTACGATACCAGTATTCAGCATTGCTGGCCTGATCTGCTCCGCTGATTGACTTTCCGTCCAAAACAAGCTCCTCCCACATTTTGACATCACCAGAGTGTTGATGATGCTGTGGCTGTATGATGATGATGATGATATGTTGTATTAATGTCAGTCAGGAAGGTGTGTTTGGTTGCTGTGTTTCCACTTTACAGGGATGTGTATAGCAGCACATATGTTCATAACACACACACATACACACACACACACACACTATATTACTCTCCTGTCCTCAGGCTAAACTCCAATCAGACCAGGCTGATGATAAACTGGCTGTGATATCAACCCTCCATCCAACATGAACACACACTTCCTCTCAGCCGTTCACCTCGCCCCGGCCTCACTCCAGATCTACACACACACGCACACACACATATATATACACACTTAGTTATCAAACACACGATGGGCTGGAGGATCTGGAGATAGCACAGATGGAGTGGTTCCGATAGCCTCTGCTGGTGAAGGCAGATAGACGAGGCTACAGGAAGCCGGAGGCTTCAAACAGCACAGATATACAGTATATACACATAGACTGATGTGTGAAGAAGACGTATGTTTCATGTCTTGATCATATTTTATCCATAATGAGCAAATGAAATGGCTCTTGTTCACGTGGGAGGAAGCAACTAATCACTTTAGTTTGGTGGGAAAATCTACAGCTTTGATGTAGTAATGCTATAATGGGTAAACACCATCAGTACACAGTACACAAATATATACTTAGTTTACAACCATGATGATTTTCCCCTAACTTAGAGAACGTGATGTGTCACAACAAAGTGTTGTCTCATTAGTATTTCGACAATCTCAAGACTTCACAGCCTCTCACACTCAACCCTTCATCAGGTGATGTCACTTAAGTCCCTGAGGGTTCAGGACTTGGATTGAAGTCCAGCCTCACTGAGCTGCTAGCATGGCTGTAGACTGTTAGAATAATAATCACCTTCTTTACCATCAACACCTGCGTCATTGTGTGCTTGATATTTAACGTTTGCAGGGACACATAGCCTGAAGGTCTGCAGGTCTACCAGGGACACCAAAAAAAACTTTGACTGGAACTGCATTCTAAAATAAGACACCCAGCCCATTATGCTCCCCAGTTATTTTAAATATCCCATTTAAGCCCGAGCTAGGTCTGGCTCCTGGGTCAGGCTCCTGGGTCTGGCTCCTGGGTCTGGCTCCTGGCTGTATCACAAACCTTTAACCTGCTTGTCAGCTGCAGTGAAGCCTCCTCTCTGCAGGCATGCCCCCTTCAGGTCCTGGCTTTGTTTAGTTCACATGAAAAAATGTAAATTTAGCTCCCTAGTGGCTAAAATGTCAGCAAACTGATTTAGACTTTAGAATGAATGTGTGTGTGTGTGTGGGTCTACAAAGAATGTCTGATGATGTCAATCTAAAGAAGACCATCATCGAGGTTTCTATGTGGTGTTACCTGTTGTTTCCGATACTAAATCAATGTGTTCATATATCTCCAAAGCATGGCCAATATCAGACTTTCACTGGACTCTGAGAAAAAGTGTTTAGTGTGAATACGTCACCGTGTCAGATGGAGACTCTAGAGGTGTTTAGTGTAAATACATCACCGTGTTAGATGGAGACTCTAGAGGTGTTTAGTGTAAATAAGTCACTGTGTTAGATGGAGACTCTCGAGGTGTTTAGTGTAAATAAGTCACCGTGTTAGATGGAGACTCTAGAGGTGTTTAGTGTAAATAAGTCACCGTGTTAGATGGAGACTCTAGAGGTGTTTAGTGTAAATAAGTCACCGTGTTAGATGGAGACTCTAGAGGCGTTTAGTGTAAATAAGTCACCGTGTTAGATGGAGACTCTAGAGGCGTTTAGTGTAAATAAGTCACCGTGTTAGATGGAGACTCTAGAGGCGTTTAGTGTAAATACGTCACCGTGTTAGATGGAGACTCTAGAGGTGTTTAGTGTAAATAAGTCACCGTGTTAGATGGAGACTCTAGAGGCGTTTAGTGTAAATAAGTCACCGTGTTAGATGGAGACTCTAGAGGTGTTTAGTGTAAATAAGTCACCGTGTTAGATGGAGACTCTAGAGGCGTTTAGTGTAAATAAGTCACCGTGTTAGATGGAGACTCTAGAGGTGTTTAGTGTAAATAAGTCACCGTGTTAGATGGAGACTCTAGAGGCGTTTAGTGTAAATAAGTCACCGTGTTAGATGGAGACTCTAGAGGTGTTTAGTGTAAATACGTCACCGCGTTAGATGGAGACTCTAGAGGTGTTTAGTGTAAATATACATTTAGGAATAAAAGCAGAATACTTGGTGAATATTAATGTGTTCAGATGTACGAACACATCAGATAACAAGAACATTCATCGTCTCTCAGAGTTTTACGTCAGATGAATGTTAGCTTCTCCTTTCAGAGTTTCGTTGTTTCCTCAGCTGCCTTGCTGCTTCTTGTCTAAATATCAGTTTGATTGGAGATTAATTACGTCCATAAATGTACTTCAACAATCAATCTACTTCCTTCTTTCTCTTTGGTGATAATATCTGGAGCTTCTAGGTTTGATCCCACCAGAATCCCACTGAAGAAGGACTGAATCCCTAATAAAGTCAAACTAAATAAAAGATGATAGTTTTAAGTTAATCACTTCAGAGACAAGGGAAATCAGAAGTAATAAAAGCAGATAGATCAATTTAAAAAGTCATTATTTTCCATATTCCAGCAGCTGAGTGTTTTAGCTCGGAGCATTTTACATTCTGCATTTCCACCAGGATTATCCTCCTCCTCCTTCCTCCTCTTCCTTCCTCTTCCTCTTCCTCCTCCTCCTTCCTCTTCCTCCTCCTCCTCCTCCACCAACGGACCATAGCGCTGCTGTGTATGGTTGATTAAAAGCACATTTTAAATTATTCTGATGACAAAAATCAATCAACGATCACACAAACGAAGACACAAACATGTTTCATCTTGAAATCACCCACATAAACTCCAACTAACGTTTATTATAAAGTGACAACTAACGTTTATTATAAAGTGACAACTAACGTTTATTATAAAGTGACAACTAACGTTTCTCTGTTGAAGAGCATCGACAAACCAGCAGCTCTAAAATTCTCAACCTAACTACGTAGTTTAGTGGTCTCAACCTAACTACATAGTTTAGTGGTCTCAACCTAACTATATAGTTGAGTCGTCTCAACCTAACTATGTAGTTGAGTCGTCTCAACCTAACTATGTAGTTTAGTTGTCTCAACGTAACTATGTATTTTAGTGTTCTCAACCTAACTACGTAGTTTAGTGGTCTCAACCTAACTACTTGGTTTAGTCATCTCAACCTAACTACGTAGTTTAGTGGTCTCAACCTAACTACATAGTTTAGTGGTCTCAACCTAACTATATAGTTGAGTCGTCTCAACCTAACTATGTAGTTGAGTCGTCTCAACCTAACTATGTAGTTTAGTGTTCTCAACCTTACTACGTACTTTAGTGGTCTCCTTAGTTTAGTCGTCTCAACCTAACTACTTGGTTTAGTCATCTCAACCTAACTACATATTTTAGTTGTCTCAACCTAACTACGCAGTTGTGTCGTCTCAACCTAACTACTTGGTTTAGTCATCTCAACCTAACTATGTAGCTTAGTGGTCTCAACTTAACTATGTAGTTTAGTGATCTCAACCTAACTACGTAGTTGTGTCGTTTCAACCTAACTACGTAGTTTAGTGGTCTCAACGTATGAACATGAACGAATGAATTTGGACGTAAATATTTCCTGGGTTCAGATAAACCGTGATTCTGTGTTTCTCTGTTATTCATACACTCAAACTGAGCTTGTAGAACAATGTGGACACACTCACACACACACTCCTAGCTACAGATGTCAGGACTTACAGTCACATTAAGCCTGAAAAGGATTTTTTTATTTGTCACCAGATGAAATTAAATGTGACAAGCATCACAAGACTGAGAGAAATATGAAGACCACAAAAACAGAATAACCACACATGTTCTTTAACACAAAAGACACAAGAGGTATAAAGCAGAGGTGATGTGTAGTTTTATTAACGTACAAATAAGAATGTTGGAGAATGATCAGCTGGATTTAAATCCGACCGTATTTAATATATGCACACACATACTGGGGGATATGTGTTTATGTGGGTGTGAATGTGCTCACACTGACCTACCTGATCCTCTACCGCCCCCTTCAGGAAGGATTTGTCACAACAACTCCTCAGCCACACGTCAACAAAAGTGAAAGAGATTCTTCATAATGAGTAAATACTCCATTCAAAATAAAATTCTTCATTCAAACTTCTACTGGATGCCATGTGAGGGTGTGATCCCAATCCTGATCCTGATCCACTCTGGTCCTGTCAGTAAAAGTTACCTTAATTATTAAAGGACCTTCATTTTTTCATTTAAGGAGCATCTGATATCTGATAAATAAATACTTTCTTCTTATTGGTTGTTTCCTGTTTAATGTGCTTTAAACCCTTTTCTGCTTTTCATTTGGGACAACATTCCTTTGAAGGGTTTTTGAAGAAGAAGTAACGATTCTCTTTTCAACCAAATTCACCCCATAAATAAATCATTTTATCATATTATTTTAACTCATGTCAGCTGAGAGATGATCAGCTCTGAGAGACAATAAGAGACATGTATATTGTCTGCATGCCTTTATTCTGAAGGCCGTTCTGCTGTCTGCAGGTGGTCATCAATCAGTCTGTCTGTCTGTCTATGTGGGATTAGTACTTCTACTTTACTAGCCTCACTTGTGTTTTTTTAGATATTTGTGTTTTATTTTTTACTTCACCGATCACGTAAAAGTACTTAAGGTCCGTTTTTCCGAGGCAACCCGAACGCACCGCGGATCACCGCCCTCTCCGAGTGTCTGTTGGTACCAATGAACATCCCACGTAAGGTATGTATTGATAACAGCTCGCACTCTGTGAACATGAATCGATCCTCCGGTTTAGAGCACTAACCCGCTCCCTTTGTGTTTCATTCAGCCGCTGTTTCAAATGGAATTTCCTGCATCTTCGTTTGAACCTTTTCTCTCCTTCCGGAACAACAAACACGCTGCAGGAGAAGCGACGCGTCGCCCTCTGGCGGCCTGGATACGTATGACAGCACAAACAGCTGACTTCAGTTCACTGCAACAAAAACAGACAATCAAAAACGAAATGAATGAATAAGCAGTAAGTCAATTATAAGAAAATTATATTATTCACATTTAAAATGAAGGAGTTTTTAAAAATATTTCTGCAGTAGTATTCTTTCTTACTTACTCGTCTTTCACCACAAATATAGATGTATCACATTTGTATTTATATTTTTATATTTGTATTTGTATTTATATTTTTAAAATGTTGGCAGCAAAATCATTTTTTGTTTGTCTGACATGAAGATTATTGAAATCTTACTGATTTTTTTTTTTCAAACTCAAAGAAAAAAAAGGTGCTGTGATGATTTAATATTCACTTTACTAATTTGACAAAGTAATATTAATCTTTTGGTGGAGGAATTTATTACATGGACATATATGTATGTATGTATATCTGCTGCTGTGGTACTTAAATCTGTTGGTGTGGCATCGATTAGTTGATTAATTCGACAAAGTTGATCACCGAGAATTTTGATAATCAAACTAGAAATATAAAGTAACTTTCTGTATTTTCTGACATTGAGACAAGACTGTTAATTAATTATTGATGAAAATAATCAGCAGATTAATTGATAATGAAAACAGTTGTTATAACATTGCACCTGATTCTATCGTCATAGACTGAACCATCTCATGCTATGTTATGCTGTTCTACTACATTAAATTTCATATTCTATATCATTCTGGTGTTTAAACAGAGCAGCTGACTATTAACCACCAGTGTCACTCTCTCACCTAACTCTTTACTTCTTTTACTTTTTTACTTCTATTCTTATACTAATTAATAGCCTTGTATGATTATTTATTTGTACTTATTTCTGTGTCTGCTGCTGCAACACCTGACTTTTCTATCAATCAATAAAGGTTTATCATATCTTATAATTTCTCATCCTCTACCTTATCTGCACCACAGTCCCTAATTCTGAAAGTCCCTGAAATATTAATGGGAGGCCAGTCTGTGTTATACACAATGTAAAGTCGGCTAGAACAGAGAACATGTGCTGTTTGTGTCTCTGGGCCCCGATGTGAGGGGAGTTGGACCGGGACCGCGACTGGGACCGGGTCAGGAGTCCTCGATCAGCCTGCTGTTCATAGTCAGGAGGCTGGAGTCAGAGCGCTGTCTTAGCGACGGGCCGCCACTAGGGGCGCTGTTGTCTCTTCCCATACCCATAAGCGGGGGAGTGAGAGGTGCATGAAATGGAGAAAAATGGCGGATCATGTGCAGGTAAGCGGAGGTTTCATGTTTTTGTAACCGACATTTTATCCAGAAGCGCGGAAGAGAGTGGCGGCGCGGATTGTGGAGCCCGTGTCCCCGGCACGGAGGCCGTGTGCGGCGGCTGCGGGCCGGTGGGGCCGCGGCGCGCTGCCGGCGGTAGAAGGAAGGATGTGGCCGCCTGTGTTGACTTGTGGCCTGCTGTCACTGCAACAGTTAGCTTGTGTGTTAGCTCGTGTGTTAGCTGCTGGTTCAGGGGGGCTTCGAGGCTCCACAACGGAGACAAAAGCCGAGGAGCCTCTGCGGCGGGACCCCTTGGTCCCCCCTCCGCCGGTGCCGGTCGGACCCGCGGCTCCGGCGGGACCACGGCGGGTTTCATCGGTGTAACGGAGAGAAGTAAACAATACGAGCCGCCGGGACGCGGACGGATAGCTGTCAGGCTAACAGCACTGGGTCTGTTTGGCGCCAGTCGGACTCCCCATGCGGACCCAACGCTCCATATAAACGGACACTTCGCGGATTATTCGGCTCTCTGAGCGTCAACGTTTAAATATGAATGTGTTGTCCCCTTCAGCTAGCCGAGCATGTTAGCGCGTTTAGGCTAACGTTAGCTTCAGCCCAGACGTCCACTTCTCCCGCCCGAGCCCGTTTGAAAACATGGTTCGGGTCTGTGTGGATCCGGGCTTCGTGCCTCAGGGCTGCGGTCCCCACGGTGGACCTGGGGGATCTGTTAGGAGGCCGCCGGCTGTTTACACCCGCCGTGTTTGTGTGCGTAACTCGGCGGAGTGGTTTTGTTTAGCTAGCTAGCCTCTGAAGCTAGCTGCTGCTTCGTGGTCTGGACCGGACACATGTATGGGGATCGGGACTGCCTCCTCTCCTCCCGGCTGCTGGTCCCCCTGGCGTCCCCTGAAACCCGGTCTGGGTTCGCGTCGCAGCCCCGTGTTGTTGTTGGAGCTTTGACTCGTTATTGGGACCCGCGTCTTACTACCGGGACTCCCGAGTCCTGCAGGACCAGGTGCCGGTAGACGATGCGGAGATACGGGATCAGGTTTGGCCTCCCCAGCAGAAGCTGCAGCATCACTGACATTGACACTCTTTGGACCCGATCCAGAACCAGCTGTCGGTCGGTCACATGAGCTGCAAACAAAGGATCGGGATCCGGTTGTTGACTATATTCTTTAAAAAAAACATTTCAGTCATTTATTTTTAATATAATTCATAATGTTCATCAAAGCATAACAAAAAGAACATTTTCTGTCCAGGATGTTTAATAATTAGGATGTATTTATGTGCATGAAGTATCGCTGGCGACCAAAAACCTCAAATATATTAATTTCTTAAAGTTAATCTCTGCTTTGAGAATAACTTAAATCACTGATAAGAATTGAGCAACAGTTTCCACGTTTCATCTTTTACAGGCTAATTAAACTGAGCCGAAACATCTCGTTGTGAGACTTCATATGAGATCTTCTCTTGTTCACTTAGCCTGAAGTGATAAAACCATTTATTGATCTGCAGAAAATGATCAAGTGCTTTTAGTAATTTACAAGCATAAATAATAACATTTTCTGCGGTTCCAGCCTCATGAAGGTGAGGAAGGTCATGATGAAGCCTTATTTTTCTGTAACACGGTGATCAGATCAAATCTTCTGAATCTTATTTCTGCGTGTTATTCTGAAATTGTTTTGTTGAGAAGTGCAGTAAATGCAGATGGCATTGTTCAACATGCATTGTTCAACATGCAGCAGAAACACAATGAAACAGAAAATTAACCTGCAGCATTTTTAATATTAATTTTGTTAACAGTCTTAGCTTCATAAATGTGATGATTTTCTCACATTATTAACACATGGAATGTTGAGGATGTGTGTGTTTTGCACCATTTATTTTATTTTAAATTGTTTTATATCTTTGGTTTTTGAACTGTTGGTCAGACGTCATGCTGGATTCATTAATGATGAAGAAGTGATCAAAAATTTGCAGCCTTTAAATGAAGATTAAAGTGGGTAAATTTAGAATCACTCTTTGAATATTTATTTTATTTATTTATTTATTGAAAGGACAATGCACATTGATGGACATTTCTGTAAATGTGCCATACCAGTGTTAGCCAGCAGGCTAATTTTCAACGGTAGTCCTATGGCAAGACATTATACTGACCACAAAATTACAAGAAAAATAAAAACAGCAAAGAAATACACACAGCAACAGACAACATTAGTAGAGAAAGTCATCAATTGACTCCATAAGACATAAAACATTCTCACACACCACTATGGGTGTTGACAGGACAGCTACAATAATCAGATCAGATACTATAACACAGTTACACATGTTCACATTTTGAATTACTTAAATGGTTGAATGTATGGTAGAAGGTGCTATTCCTTATATGTATTTTGTATGTATGTATATTGTGGTCCAAAGTTTAGAGGCCCTCACAGAGAAACACAATTTACCAAAGGAACTGGACCTAAGAGGGACTCCACGGTCGGACCGTGTGGTTCTGCTGTCTAAAAGTGCAGAGTGGTGGGGAGCCTTACCATTTATGATCCTAAAAATGAGACATGCATCAGTGTGTTTTTACCCAGCGGAGCAGTTATGTTCGGCCACTATGTTGTATCTATTATTTTCCAGTTGACACGTAATAATTCAGCTTATTATTATTTTTTATTATTATTATTTCAACATATCTGCAGATTATCATAATAACTTTATTACATTATATAGAGGTTAGTGCACCATTAGCTGCCTTTTTAATGATATAATATTGAGTTCTGCAGAGATGAAACACTTCTGATTGGACAGAGTGAGAAAGTTACTTCTCGGTGAGCTGCTTGATCCATTTATTCCATTGAAATTGTCAGAAAACTAATTTTGTCGGTGAAAACTGGTAATGTTGACTTCAGCATTGAACATTGTCAGAAGTAGACTAATTTTGTCGGTGACCAGCAGCTGGTAATGTTGAACTTAGCAGGCAGATGTAACAGGAAGTGAGGATTTCATCATTAGTTCATCATTACCAGCAGCTCGTCTTTGAACTGCGTGCTGGCTGATGTGACAGGATAGTGAGGATTTCACCTCATTATCGTCATTCGTTAATACTGCTCGTCTTTGATCTCGCCATGCTGTTGATGGGATCGCCATACAAGCTTAATACCTCCATCGTTATACGTCATCGTTAATACTGCCATCGTTAATACTCGCCATCGTTAATATCGCCATCGTTAATATCCGCCATCGTTAATATCGTCACTAGTGACCTCAGAATGCCGTCTAGCTCACCATCATGGAGAAGTACACTACAAAAGATACATTTATTCATTCATCCTGTATTTATGGATGATGTATGATCATCTAATTTAATCGTTCCAAGTGTTTCAAACACATTCATAATATCATGGATTAACATGATTTTGGCAGGATAATGGTCACAATTACCCCCCTTCATTATTAATTATTGGTGTGAAAAGTGTCCTGAGGATATGACACTTTAAATAACCTTTTATTTAATTAAACATCTTTTTGTTATTGATTAATCTGAGTTTTTATTTTTTCAACTTCAATCTAATGATGAATTAATCGATTACTATGAACATTTTTTTTTCATTCTTGCTCTATATAATAAATAGAGATGGACGATATTCAGGCGGTCTCGTTCTTATCTGAGACCAGCAGAAGTCCTGATGTAACACTCGTACCGGCTCACTCACTCGTGTAGGGACCAGAAGACCCCAGGACACCTCCACTAATGTTCTTTAACCTCACCGTATTAACCACTCACTGTGACTGCATGACTCAGCACTTTTCCCACATTAATAGAGCTTGATATCATTAAATGTAAATTTCTCAGTCGGCTCCAAAATGTCATAATTTCCAGGAAATGTGATGCAAATTAGGGCTGCAACTAAGTTGTCATTTTCAATTTATGTTATTTGCTCAATTTTATTAATCATTTAGTTTATAAAATAACAGAAAACAGTGAAATATCCAACCCATATCACCTTTTTATCCCAACAAAAGACAAAACAAAACAAAGATGGAAAGATTTTATGCAAATGATGTATTCAAGCATAAAAATCCCAAAAGAAAACAAAGCCTTTATGAGGATTAGTGTGTCGGATAAACACGGGAGCAGACTCCCTCTTCACTTTCTTCGTCGTCTTCCTCTGTGGTGCTTAAATGGCAGCGAACAGCTGTTTGTGTATATTCTACAGATATTCTCACAGAAGGTTTTTTAGGAGTTTGAGCTGCAGATATTCAGTTAATTATCATACGAGACAAAAAAAAGAGCAGCAGCAGTCGTCACATCGGAGGAACCAGAGAATGTTTTTGGTGAACATGATGTGTTCCAATGGGACCGGCCTGCTGCTGCTTGATAACCCTGATCACCCTGATAACCCCGTCCCCCTGTTATCTAGGGCCTTGCCCAGCTGGAGATCCTGTGTAAGCAGCTGTACGAGACCACCGACACCGCCGTCCGACACCAGGCAGAAAAAGCTCTGGTAGACTTCACCAACAGCCCCGACTGTCTCAGCAAGTGTCAGCTGCTGCTGGAGCGAGGCAGCGTGAGTATCAAGTCTCTTCATGTACAAGTACTTCATGTATAAGTACTCAAGTATTATCACACACAAATTCATGTATTTACAGACATTCATAGACATAAAACAGGAGTATCAACAAGAGAGCTAGCTAACTAATATTACACAGCTATTACTGAGCTGTGACATCACGTGTTGTCACCATGACAACTAACAACAATCTTAATTTTCTGTTGTACGAGTCACATGGCCTGTGAGAACGGCTGCATGTCCGGTCTGTGCAGGCTCCAGGTCTGAAATAAACCCAGAAGTGATTTCCTGTCTTTGCAGTCGTCGTACTCTCAGCTGCTCGCTGCCACCTGCTTGTCTAAACTGGTCTCTCGAACCAGCAACCCGCTACCCCTTGAGCAACGCATCGACATCCGTGAGTACAGCTGCACCTTCCTGTGTGGGTCTGTGTGGCCCCTGGATGTTCACTGATGGGAAGCCTAGGTTCTGTTGGAGTCATTGTCGTTCCAGACTGGTAGAGAACTCTAACATGAACATGAAGTCTGACCGCATTAGTTAGAAGTTTTCTTTCCAGCTGAAACCTAGAAAACATGTCTGTCTGTCTGTCACGGTCCGTTCAGGGAACTATGTCCTGAACTACCTGGCAACGCGGCCGAAGCTAGCAGCGTTCGTGACGCAGGCTCTGATCCAGCTGTACGCCCGGATCACCAAACTGGGCTGGTTCGACTGTCAGAAGGACGACTACGTGTTCCGGAACGTCATCGCTGACGTCACGCGCTTCCTGCAGGTAGGTGTGTGTGTGTGTGTGTGTGTGCATTGTGTCTATTGTGTGTGTGTGTGTGGACCTGATGTGTATCTGCTGTGTTTACAGGACAGCGTTGAACACTGCATCATCGGGGTCACTATTCTGTCCCAGCTGACCAATGAGATCAATCAGGTCAGTCGTCATCATCTACTCCTCCTCCTCTCTCCCCCTCCTCGCCCTCCTACTCTCTCTCCCTCTTCCTCCTCCTCCTCCTCATCTCTCCCTCCCCCTCCTCTCCTTCCTCCTCCTCCGTTTTCGTAGTAACCCTCCCATTTGTTTCCAGGCCGATACGACTCATCCCCTGACCAAACACAGGAAGATTGCATCGTCATTCAGAGACTCCTCCCTCTTCGACATCTTCACTCTGTCCTGTAACCTCCTGAAACAGGTAGGTAGCCGCTGTGATGCTACTTCCTGCAGAGCTGCCTAGTGGACCTGCTGTAACACACTGTCGAAGATCAGCTGTTCTCTCAGTTGGAGAACACCAGGTCAATGATTGACTTGTCTGTGTCTGTCTGCCTGTCTGTCTGTCTGCCTGTCTGTCTCAGGCGTCAGGGAAGAACCTGAACCTGAACGATGAGTCTCAACACGGCCTTCTGATGCAGCTGCTCAAACTCAGCTACAACTGTCTCAACTACGACTTCATAGGAACTTCCACAGACGAGTCGTCAGACGACCTCTGCACTGTTCAGATCCCCACGTCCTGGAGATCAGGTAGCTCCGCCCACTGCAGCATCATCATCACTCACCTGTCCCTGACTGACTGTAGAACTGGTTCTGACATCTTGTTTCCTTTCTATCCTGCAGCATTTCTTGATTCCTCCACTCTGCAGCTCTTTTTCAATTTATATCATTCCATCCCTCCGTCCCTCTCCCCACTGGTAAGTGTTCTTTCTGTGACATCACATCCTATGACATCACATCCAGATCAGCATGTAGCTTCCTGTCTGAGCCTCAACTGTCTGTATTGCAGGTGTTGTCATGTCTAGTCCAGATCGCCTCAGTCCGGAGGTCTCTCTTCAACAATGCAGAAAGAGCAAAGTTCCTTTCCCATCTGGTGGACGGAGTGAAGAGGATACTAGCCAACCCACAGGTTTGGAACGCACACCGGTTTACAGCTCTGTTGGTTGTTGTGTGTCGACAGCTGCTTGATGAATGTTGTGTTTCAGTGTTTGCCGGACCCCAACAACTACCACGAGTTCTGTCGTCTGCTGGCGAGGCTGAAGAGCAACTACCAGCTGGGGGAGCTGGTCAAAGTAGAGAACTACCCCGAAGTCATCCGCCTCATCGCAAACTTTACTGTCACCAGTCTGCAGGTGGGCGGCCATCTCCTTCACCTTCATTATTAGTATTACATTCCTGCACACATGCAGCACCGAGGTCGGAATCATGAGGAATACAAGTATCAAATAAAGAAGAAATGTATTAAAGGTGCCAAGTTTCCTTTGTTGATATAGCCGGCGCTCTGCAACTTAGACCTCTGGGGGACCACAGACAGTCTCTGGTTTATCCACATAGTCTGGTCTGGTCTCTGTACTAATGTGAGCTACTATCTAGACCTCTGGGGGAACACAGACAGTCTCTGGTTTCTCCATTGTTGACCTTAATGGTCAATACTATTTAAAAGGACACCAGAACCTGGACCCGTTGCCTCCAGGTGATTGGTGTGACTGCAGACTTGTAGTGAGGTTGAAGTGAACGTGAGAAACTCACCCATCTCACCTCCCGTCGGTGTGTCAGCACTGGGAGTTTGCCCCCAACAGTGTTCACTACCTGCTGAGTCTGTGGCAGCGTCTGGCGGCGTCGGTGCCCTACGTTAAAGCCACTGAACCTCATCTGCTGGAGACCTACACCCCCGAGGTCACCAAGGCTTACATCACATCCCGGCTGGAGTCGGTCCACGTCATCCTCAGGTGAGGCGTCACGTTCAGTCACGATACAGTATTCAGTCCCAATACGATGTTCAGTCACGATACAGTGTTCAGTCACGATACAGTGTTCAGGTACGATACAATGTTCAGTCACGATACGGTGTTCAGTCACAAAGTCACGATACAGTGTTCAGTCCCAATACGATGTTCAGTCACGATACGGTGTTCAGTCAAAAGGACCCCAGGACCCCCACAATACAGTGTTCAGTCACAAAGTTACGAAACGGTGTTCAGTCACGATACAGTGTTCAGGTACGATACAATGTTCAGTCACAATGTCAGACCTGATGAACCCTGATGATGGTGTTGACTCCACAGAGATGGTTTAGAAGACCCTCTAGATGACGCCGGCCTAGTCCAGCAGCAGTTAGACCAGTTGTCCACCATTGGGAGGTGTGAATATGAGAAGACCTGCGCTCTACTGGTCCAGCTGTTCGACCAGGCTGCTCAGACCTACCAGGAGCTGCTTCAGTCCACCAACTCCAGCGCTGCAGACATCACGGTGCAGGAAGGTACCTACTTCCTCTATTCACCTTGTCAACCTCAAACTGTTTGTTGCTCTTAGGATGTTGATGTGTTGCTAATGTTGCATTGTCTCCTGGTTCAGGTCGGTTGACCTGGTTGGTTTATATAATCGGGGCAGTTATCGGCGGACGAGTGTCGTTTGCGAGTACAGATGAGCAGGACGCCATGGACGGAGAGTTAGTCTGCCGGTAAGAACTGAAGTTCGAAAGGTATCTTGTTTGAAGGAGCTAATAAGAAACACATGTTGGTTTTACTTTCTCTACAGGTCAGGACTCAATCTTACTGAATTCTCACATTTAAACGTGTTCTCAATCTAATGCAACACAATCATTTCTGAGTCATCAGCATAACATAGTACATATAATAAAAGAAACAGTAAAGGGCCCAAAACACTTCCCTGTGGGACTCCACATTGGCTTCTGCATAAATGAATCTTTAGTTTAAAAAGTTGAAAACAGATTTTAATCATTGATAAGGTGATAATGTTGCTTGTTGCCCCCCCAGGGTGCTCCAGCTGATGAATCTGACCGACTCTAGGCTAGACCAGGCCGGCAACGAGAGGTTGGAGCTGGCCATGCTCAGCTTCTTTGAGCAGTTCAGGAAGATCTACATCGGCGACCAGGTGCAGAAATCATCCAAGGTAAACACTGCTTTTAATCATTGGGGCTGTCTATCATTGGATCATGTTCCATTCCCATACCGTTTCCTTGAATTCCAAACAGATATCACAACAATATTGTGTCAATACTTAAATGAAAACCAGCAGAGCAACTATGGTTCTATAGATGACCACAGCTCATTCCTCTACTACACTCTCAACACTTTGTTTATTATTATGATTTGTTTTCTGATCCATCTCCACATCGGCATAAAGAGCTCTGATGTTAGAATAAAGTTCGTCCTGTTTAAAGCCTGAAGAGGAAACGCTGGCCATGTTTTGGAGGCTAATGTTGCTGCAGGTGAACTTTTGTCGCGTTTCTCTGAAAATTCAGATCTGCTCCTTTTTAGCGGGTAGGACCGATACAATTGGTTCAGTGCCGATACCCAGCCCCGTTAATGCTGCTGCTGCTGCTGCTGGATTCTGCTGGATCCGGTCTGAAGCATGTGTCCGCTGTGTTTCTTTAACCCCCCCTGCTCTGCCGGCTGCTAACGGGCCATGTTGCTGGCGACCGTCTATTGTCCGGGGTGGTGTCTGCTGGTGCTGATGCAGCAGTTTGTATAGAGTCTCAGTGTGCCGGACTATTGTATGTTAGACGTGGTCCGGAATCCAGCACTTCATGCTGACTGACTGACTGTTTTGACTGTGTCTTTGTTCGGGGCAGAAACTGCAAAGTATGAACATCTCAGATAAGTGCTGTAATGTAGAAGCCGTAGTGAGTCTCCACGTGTGTCCTTCTGGTCTGGCGTTAGACTGGTTTAGTACCTGGTGTTGGTGTAGTGACCAGTGGTCTGGTTAAGAAGAGTCTCTTTGTGTCCATCCAGCTGCTAGTTCTAGTTAGTAGTATCGGTGTTACAAGCAGTGATTTAGCTGAAGCCCCGACACCACAGCAAACATTGAGGACATCCGGTGAATTAATGGAATAATAGATGACTCAACATGACAAAGGTCAGGACAAGGACAGGTCTAAATAAATGTTAACATGACTTAACATTTATTTTTCTATTGATTAAATCATGTTGAAAAGCGTTAACTAAAGATGTTCATGTGTGCAGTCATCTGATGTCTCTGTACTCGAGTTTGTGTGATTTGTTTGATAGTTAACTTCATATTTACAACCAAATTTCACATTAAACAGCCCTTAAATGAGTTTCTGTAAAACAGCGTCCCCCCCCCTCGGCCCTTCACTACCAGTTCAGGTGGAGAGTGGTACTGCAGCCGGGAGACAGAGAGGCTTCCAGAACAAAAACACACAAAATTAAAACTACGAGCAGTGATGCACGGGCCCTCACATACACACAACTCGGTTAGTGCTACGACCGTCCCCGGCCACCGCCACGTCTCCGGTCGTCCCTTGCCTGAATCGTCACGTCGATCACCGTATCGGACGATTGAAGTAGTCGTGCTTGACTAGGGTGCAAAGTTCTACAACACTGGGGCCGTTTACGAGTGTAAAAAACATGAGATTTCATGTCACCATTAGGTGGTGCTCTGATTGTGAGTCAATATTGTAGTGCAGACAAGTTCAGGGGGGGACTCTCATTACGTGAGAAGTTTGAACCAGATTGGACAATGGAAACTGAAGTTATAACAGTTTAGAGTATTGTGGCAAAGCATGAAATTCGTCCGCGTTCGTGGCGTTGTCCTGGCCACGCCCTTTGACTTATGTAAGACCTTTTGATGATTTTTCATCGTTGAGTCCAACGTTTGGTAGGAATCGGATCAATGCTGTTAGTTGAAATACACTGCATGAAAAAGGAAAAAAATTCGGTTAAATTTGCCATAAAATGCAAAATGGCTGACTTCCTGTACAGGTCCTAGAGGGTTTTTTGTACATCTCTACATGTTCTATGTGCCTACAAAGTTTCATGCAGGTACGTCAAAGTTAAAGGTGTTCAATCTCTTAGAAGGAGCGGTAAAAGTGTAAAAACATGATATTTCCAGGTACCATCAGGTGGCGCTCTGTCGACCTCAGGTCAATATTGCAGTGCAGAAGCATGTGTAGCATGAAATTCGTCCGTCTTTATAACGCCGTCCTGGCCACGCCCTTTGACTTTTGCAAGACCTTTCGATGATTTTGCATCGATGAGGCCTCTAGAACAGTAGCAGCGAGTTTGGCAGGAATCGGATCAACGGTGTAGGAGGAGTTCGTTAAAATACAAACCCTACAATTGAAAAAATGGGCTAAAATGGCTGATTTACTGTAGCGCCCCTGAGTGGTCAATTTTAATAAAACTTTCAGAATATGTTCCAGGGAGATATGTCAACATATCCTGCAAGTTTCATGATGATTGAGTTAAATATTATGGAGTTATGTGTATTGATTTATAGAGCCCCGCCCCTCTGATGTTAACCAGTTTGGTCTAATGATGATCCACAGCAGCATTTTGGTGGGAATCGGATTCACGGTTTAGGAGGAGTTAGCAAAAACGTGTTTTTCACTAAATTCAAAATGGCGGAACATTTCGGTAGGCGGACTTTGGTGCCATAATGTAATTTTTTGTAGAGCATACGGATCTGCATGTCTGTGCAAAATTTCAAGTAAATTGGAGTTACGGTGTGACCTGGCCATCCTTCTTTGCATTAGGTGGCGCTACCGAGCCATTTTTGTGGCCAACTATGAAACCTTTAAAATCATTGAATTGTCGCCGTTTTCTATTAGCACACCAAATTTGGTAAGCTAATTATTTTGCTAAGGCCCCAAAAAAGGCTGTGATATGGAAAAAATAATAAACAATGCAGTTTCAATAGGGCTTCGCAGCCCGACGTTGTCGACGCTCGGGCCCTAATTATATCAACTCCAGTGACATCACAGAGACGCCTACAAAACGTTCTCCAGTGCCGATGAAACAGACCCAAAGTCCCAAAGAAGCAGAGGAACTTATTTTGAAAGAAAATTAGATTATTAATTTTTTTTAAATAAATGTACACATCCTGCAACTTTTACACATGAACATATCACAGTGTGATCAGCTAACTGTATCAGTGATAACGGCTAACGCTAACAGGGTCATGTTGTGTTGAGGGGTCTACTCTGACTGCAGGACCACTGACCGTTTCTAGATGTTTGTTTTGGTTTTGGAAAACATCCAGAAAAAGCCATAAAAACTTTGGACACAACAGTCACCATGACAATACAATAGAATGAGTTAACAATCTGTATAATAATAATGATGGGACATTTCATTGATAAGGCTGTGTGTGTGTTTTGTGTTGTGTTGTGTCTGTAGCTTTATCGCCGACTATCAGAAGTTCTGGGGCTGAACGACGAGACGATGGTGCTCAGCGTCTTTATAGGAAAAATGTGAGTTATCAAACGTTCATCAGTGATATATTATTTATATATATATCATATATATATATATATATATATATATATATATATATAGTTATAGTATATATGTATATATATATTAGTATGTATTATATATATATATATATATATATATATGTATTATATATATATATGATATATATGTATATATATATATATATATATATGTATATATTATGTATTATATATATATATATATATGTATATATTATATATATATATATATATATGTATGTATATATGTATATATATATATATATATATATGTATGTATATATGTATATATATATATATATATATATATGTATGTACTATATATATATATGATATATGATATAATTATATATATTTATATAGGTATATATATATGATGGCTATATATATATATATATATATGATATATAATATTATCATATCATATAGTAGTACCAAAGTCAATATAAGAACTTATTTTAAAAAAATTAGATTATTAATTTTTTTTAATAAATGTAACATCATCATTTAACATGATATATCACAGTGTGATCAGCTAATGTATCAGTGATACGGCTATACCTAACAGGGTCTGTATGTGTTGAGGGGTCTACTCTGACTGAGACTACTGACTTTCTAGATGTTTGTTTTGGTATATGGAAAACATAGTAATAGCATAAAAACTTTGGACAAACTATCACCATGACAATAATATAGAATGAGTTAACAATCTGTATATAATATATGGGACATATTATTATAAGGTGTGTGTGTGTATATTGTGTTGTGTATGTCTGTAGCTTTATCGCCGACTATAATATTCTGGCTGAACGAATGCGATGGTGCTCAGCTACTTTATAGGAAAAATGTGATTACAAATTCATATATGTATATTATTTATATATATATATATATATTATATATATGTATTATATATTATAACATACAGTGTTTCCCTACCATTGTACAGATCTGCTGCCAGCCAAAAAAAAAACTCAATATGCAAAATTCCCTACTTAGATCATTCATAAATCGATAATCATTTATGGGAAATACTCAATAATTATCCGTCAAAGTGCGGACACAAAATCCTCGTTGCGCGCTCCCCTACGTTTATGTACTTCACACGCCAGTTGTTCTGATGCCTTCCGCCTCGTTGACCACTCCCACGTTCTTCATTTCTACATAACTTGACGTTGTATTTTATCTGATGCCTTTCGCCTCGTTGGACACCAATGCGCTCTTACTTTCTACATGAATGCTTTAATAAAGATGCCGCGTATGTCTCCGTCAAATCAACTGCGCTTGCGCTGCCGATCGCACGATCCGTACGTTTACTGCAGCTGATGCAGGTCGAGTGTTAACTAAAAATATGCAGAGACGGCGCTGTTTCAAAACAACATCAAGCCATGCGTGTGTAGTCTAAGGATGTGATGACGTACGTACAATCGGCTAACGGGCCAAAGCCCTTGGGCTGGAGCAGTGTGAGCGCAAAGCGGCAGGGGACCCCTGTGGCATCTCGTCTGTTGAGGGTTTTTTCGGTGGGTACCATCGGGCCTGAAAAAAATACTAGGGGAAACACTGTATATGTGTATATATAGAAGTTCCTTCTGTGTTAACAAACCATCGTTGGTCCCTTTCAGCATCACAAACTTGAAGTACTGGGGTCAGTGTGAGCCAATCACATCCAAGACACTCCAGCTGCTGAACGACCTGTCGCTGGGATATCCTTGTGTGTGTGTGTGTGTGTGTGTGTGTGTGTGTGTGTGTGTGTGTGTGTGTGTGTGTGTGTGTGTGTGTGTGTGTGTGTGTGTGTGTGTGTGTGTGTGTGTGTGTGTGTGCGTTGGGGGGGGGGCTGTGTGTGTGTTTGGGGGGGGGGGGGGGGGGGGGGGGTTCTGTGTTTTCTCCTTGACTTCCTGTGTGTACGTACAGCAGTGTGAGGAAGCTGGTGAAGCTCAGCGCCGTCCAGTTCATGTTAAACAACCACACGGTGAGTTTCTGTAACTGATCATATAATAATATGATAATAATACTAATGATATGACTAATGAAGCTTGAACCTGTGTGTGTCAGAGCGAACATTTCTCCTTCCTGGGAGTCAACAACCAGTCCAACCTGAGTGACATGCGGTGTCGGACCACCTTCTACACGGCTCTGGGACGCCTCCTGATGGTGGACCTGGGTAATTACAGCCTCCATTCATTCACATGTTCATGTCTCACTGCTGCCACCATCTGCTCATCTGTCGATTCATACAATTGCATTCCAAATCAGAAAAACATGAGTTGATCAGAAGTAATGATGAAAGTAAAAATATCTCTAAATTGTTGTGTTTATATTATATTTGAGTAGCATTACAGTGGACGCGATCATAAGAGTTTTAATTACAATTTACTACTTTATTACTGTGTGTGTGTGTTTGTGTACGTGTGTGTGTTTGTGCACGTGTGTGTGTGTACGCGTGTGTGTAGGTGAGGACGAGGACCAGTTTGAACAGTTCATGCTTCCTCTGACGGCGGCGTTTGAAACTGTGGCTCAGATGTTGAGTACAAACACCTTCAACGAGCAGGAAGCCAAGGTGATACACACGCACACACACACAATCAACACGGTCCGTTTCTGTATATTTATTACGTTCTAAACCTTCCGAGAGGTCTGGTTGTATTGTGACAGTGTTGTCTTACTCCCTGTAGAGGACTTTGGTGGGTCTGGTCCGAGACCTGCGGGGCATCGCCTTCGCCTTCAACGCCAAGACGAGCTTCATGATGCTCTTTGACTGGATGTATCCTGACAGCTTTCATGTGACCTCAGATAGTGTCTGTGTGTGTGTGTGTGTGTGTGTGTGTGTGTGTGTGTGTGTGTGTGTGTGTGTGTGTGTGTGTGTGTGTGTGTGTGTGTGTGTGTACATACATATAATGTGTATTGGTGATCAGAGTCTCTGAGGTAGTCCTGAATCCAGACCCTCAGATACCCAGCCTACATGCCCATCCTGCAGCGAGCCATCGAGCTTTGGTACCACGACCCAGCATGCACCACACCAGTCCTCAAGCTGATGGCGGAGCTGGTTCACAACAGGTAAACATGATTTAAATAAGGTCTCTGTTGGGTTCATGTGATCCAGACCACGGGACCACGGTCTGGTTCAGCCGTGAGTGCTGTTTCCTGTGATAGCAACACTGGACTACATTATTAATCACCATGTTATATAAATCTCATATATCACCATTTCTATAACACTTCGGTCCTGATACGATTGTGTTGTTCAACATTTAACGGTATTGTTGAGTATCATTATATTATTTTCTGTTTAATAAGTTTAAGTTTGTATTGCAGCTAAATGTGTTTAGTGTTGTGTGACCAACAACTTCCTGTCAATCAGCCGACTTTACCCATGAGCACCAGAAAAACCCTAAAAGTAACCATTACCACAAGGTTGAACTGGTTCATAGTTTCTATAAGAAAAGATGAACACTTTTGTTCCCTCCCCTACTACAAAGATCGATCTTATTGATCCCATTACGTACACAGAAAACCAACCAATGAGAACTCTGCATCTCTGCTTCCCTGAGACTGATCATTAAGTATTGATCTGTTTTCTTTGTAGATCCCAAAGGCTTCAGTTTGACGTGTCATCGCCTAATGGCATCCTGCTGTTCCGAGAAACCAGCAAGATGATCACTACCTACGGTATGTTAGTATCACCACCTACGGTATGTTAGTATCACCACCTACGGTATGTTAGTATCACCACCTACGGTATGTTAGTATCACCGCCTACGGTATGTCAGTATCACCACCTACGGTATGTTAGTATCACCACCTACAGTATGTAAGTATCACCGCCTACGGTATGTAAGTATCCCCGCCTACGGTATGTTAGTATCACTACCTACGGTATGTTATCACCACCTATGGTATGCTAGTATCACCACCTACGGTATGTTAGTATCACCACCTACGGTATGCTAGTATCACCACCTACGGTATGTTGGTATCACCACCTACGGTATGTTGGTATCACCACCTACTGTATGTTAGTATCACCGCCTACGGTATGTTGGTATCACCACCTACGGTATGTTATCACCACCTACGGTATGTTAGTATCACCACCTACAGTATGTTAGTATCACCACCTACGGTATGTTAGTATCACTACCTACGGTATGTTATCACCACCTACGGTATGCTAGTATCACCACCTACGGTATGTTAGTATCACCGCCTACGGTATGTTGGTATCACCGCCTATGGTATGTTAGTATCACCACCTACGGTATGTCAGTATCACCACTTACGGTATGTTAGTATCACCGCCTACGGTATGTTAGTATCACCACCTACGGTATGTCAGTATCACCACCTACGGTATGTTAGTATCACCGCCTACGGTATGTTAGTATCACCGCCTACGGTATGTCAGTATCACCACCTACGGTATGTTAGTATCACCGCCTACGGTATGTTAGTATCACCACCTACGGTATGTTGGTATCACCACCTTACGGTATGTCAGTATCACCACCTACGGTATGTTAGTATCACCGCCTACGGTATGTTAGTATCACCACCTACGGTATGTTGGTATCACCAGTCCAGTAGTTATTTTACAGGGTTAGAACCCTAATAATAATCATAGTTAATATTATTGGTTATTATGAGGCTTCTACGGGGAGTGAAGCCATCATGTGGTCTCTCCTCATCAGGGAACCGTATCCTGACGCTGGGTGAGGTCCCCAAGGACCAGGTCTACGGCGTGAAGCTGAAGGGGGTCAGCGTGTGCTTCGCCATGCTGAAGGCAGTGCTGAGTGGAAACTATGTGAACTTCGGGGTCTTCCGTCTCTACGGCGACGACGCCCTGGACAACGCCCTCCAGACCTTCATCAAGCTGCTGCTGTCCATCCCCCACAGCGACCTGCTGGTGAGTTCTGGTCCTGCAGGACCACAGCACAAGGTCTCCGAGGCGCTTTGACCCACTAACCCGGTCTCTTCCTGTCCCTGCAGGACTACCCAAAGCTCAGCCAGTCCTTCTACTCGCTTCTGGAAGTGCTGACTCAGGACCACATGAACTTCATCGCCAGTCTGGAGCCTCACGTTGTCATGTACATCCTGTCCTCGATATCCGAAGGCCTCACAGCGCTCGGTAAAACTCCCCGTCCCGGTGGATCCTAGTGGGAGTGTGCACATGATGCTGACGTGTGTGCGTGTGTGTGTTTCAGACACGATGGTGTGTACCGGCTGCTGCTCCAGTCTGGACCACATTGTGACCTACCTGTTCAAGCAGCTGTCTCGCTCCACCAAGAAGCGCCCCACTCCCATGGCAACGGACGACCGCTTCCTCCACATCATGCAGCAGCACCCGGAGATGATCCAGCAGGTCAGAGGACCACGTTCAGGTCTTAGACAGGTTCCCGTCCGCAGGAGTCCAGAGTCTGTGTCATCACTGACTGTGACGTCACCACAACAACAAACAAAATTGATAATCTAATCTTGGTGTCCTTAAGGCTGGTTCCACTAACATAACATGTTAGTTAACGTAACTCGTGAGTTAACATAACTCGTTAGTTAACATAACTCATAACATAACTATTAGATGTAACGAGGTGTACTGTCGGTGTTCATTTGCTATTATTAGTACAGCTCATGTTGTACACATTGTTAATTGTTTTGTCTTGATTTTCACAGATGTTGTCGACGGTGTTGAACATCATCATCTTTGAGGACTGTAGGAACCAGTGGTCCATGTCTCGCCCTCTGTTGGGACTCATCCTGCTCAATGAGAAGGTAGAAGCCCCGCCACATTAGGGGGGACTGCCCCCTTATTAGGCCCTGCAGAGTGTGTGTGTGTGTGTGTGTGTGTGTGTGTGTGTGTGTGTGTGTGTGTGTGTGTGTGTGTGTGTGTGTGTGTGTGTGTGTGTGTGTGTGTGTGTGTGTGTGTGTGTGTGTGTGTGTGTGTGTGTGTGTGTGTGTGTGTGTGTGTGTGTGTGTGTGTGTGTGTGTGTGTGTGTGTGTGTGTGTGTGTGTGTGTGTGTGTGTGTGTGTGTGTGTGTGTGTGTGTGTGTGTGTGTGTGTGTGTGTGTTGCTTACCTCAGGAACAGCATCGTTGAGAGTAATGGTGCGTTAATAAGGTGTTATAGCGTGGAAATAACTTGTGTGTGCAGTACTTTGCTGACCTGAGGAACAGCATCGTTAACAGCCAGCCTCCAGAGAAGCAGCAGGCGATGCACTTATGTTTTGAGAACTTGATGGAAGGAATCGAGAGGAATCTACTAACAAAGAACCGAGACAGGTACGTCACAAAGATGAATCCACATATGAAATGTTATCCTGGTCATCATTCAGATGTACTGGAATCACTTTACATTTAGAAACAAATACTTTTATTGTCTCAGACAGAACAAACATCCTGTTGCGTGGAATCATGAATCTTAGTATCATTGTGTTCTTGAGTCGGCGTTTAAGTCACTAGTGATGATATTCATGATTCTCGTGATAATCCACCAGATCAGTCACATGTTTAATATCCCATGTTAATATCACCTTTTTTATCATATTGATGATTCTGTTCGTCTTTTTATTAGTTTTAATACCTTTTTTGTGTTTAGCTTAGAAACTAAACTTTTTTTAAATTTATTTTATACTTTGAATGCATACGTATTTTCCATCATCATAGTCAGGATGGACCAATTATTTCTCCTCTCAGATGATTAACGATTAACTGTCTGTCTCTCCCCCTCCCATCTGTCTCTCCCCCTCCCGTCTGTCTCTCCCCCTCCCGTCTGTCTGCAGGTTTACACAGAACCTGTCTGTGTTCAGGAGGGAAGTCAACGACAGCATGAAGAACTCGACTTATGGCGTCAACAGCAACGACATGATGAGCTGACATTCCACTCAGACAGACGGACGGACAGACAGACGGACGGAGCTCACCCCCCCATCCTCCCCCAGTCCTCCCCCTCTCTGCATCAGCCCCCCCCCCCTCCCCCCCGGGCCCGGATGCCTGGGGATCATATGACCCGACACCACGTCCTTTTTGATATAAGCATATATAAATATATACAGATCTATTTTAAAGCGATGGTCGCAGTTGTCTGGCTGTCCTGATTGGACGAGAGGATGGGAGGATATGGACGGACGCTGGTAAACATAGTAATCCGCTTCTGCCTGCCTTGTATAGAAACACAGAAAAACCAAGTGTACATTTTTTTCGTAACATTTTGAACAATGTTTATAATGATCGAATTTAAAACACAAAGATGAGTCGAGGAAAAACTAACAAAAAAAAACAAAAGAAAACGTGTGATTGAGCTTTTTACAGTGAAGTGAGTTAGTGCAACTGTCTGTCTGCGTGGGAGGAGGGGGAGACGGGGGAGCACTGAGCTGGACAGGAAGTAGAGGTACACTAACAGGAAGGGAGAGTCAGAGCATCCATGTTGTACATTTACTCTTAAGTCTCTGGTTGAAGTTTTGTAAATAGCCGCGTTCAAAAGGATGTCCTGATGTCTTTCAACCCTGCGTTGCTCCGCTCTCCTACGCATGCTGCAGGTCAGTGAACGCAGCGCTAAACAGTCAGTTTCTATCTCTTCATCAACATGAATATGTTTCAAAAGCAGAAAATATCAACTTCATTTATATTTAAGACACAAGAAAACAGTTGAAAGATTGAGGATGAATATAATTTCAAAACATTTCCCATTCGCAGTTATTATTATTAGTAGTAGTACTAGTAGTAGTAATGATTTACCTTCATCTATAGTAATAACATTAATTATATTTAATCACCAACTAATATGCAGGTTATTTTCTCAACGAATCAATAAAATGTCAAGAAATCATTAAAAACAGTCTTAAAGTGTAAATTAAAAAGTTTATCATATTTTATGAAGCAAAGCAGCAAATCTTCAGAACCACGAAACATTAAGATTAAATAAAACTGCTGAAACAATAATGTGATGAATTTCGATCAATTAATGTTTTTATTTTGTCCCAAAATATTCAGTGAAGAAGTAGGCTAAGACAATCTGAATCCTCCCGCGAGTGCATATTAATAAGAAATGAACGAGTGGATATTAGTAAGCAATGAAGCCCAGATGAAAACGTTTGCTGGTTAGTGCTGGAAGTGACGCTGAGGTTGAAAAACATCACGGTCTCCCTTCGTGACGATGGCGGCGGCGGGCGTGCAGACACCTGGCGGTCTGTCTGTAAACAACATGGTCACAGCTACATCTTCCCCTCTGGAAGGCCGATGCAGTTTCCACCATTTTGTTTACACTCTGGGTTCCTCGGACCAGGTTTTGGGACTGCCCCCCTTTTTAGGCCCTGCAGCAGTGTGCGTGTGCGTGTGTGTGTGTGTGTGTGTGTGTGTGTGTGTATCATGGTGCTCCTCTGAAGGATGGACCGGGTCCTATACGTGACGTTGCTGCTACTTGTTCGTGACAAGTCGTTGGTGATGAGTCGCCCATCTCCGCCGGTGAAGAGTAGCCCGTCTCTGACGGAGACCTCATTGGTGACGAGTCGCCAACCAGACCTTGTTGGTGACGAGTCGCCCGTCCCCTTGGTGACGAGTCGCCCGTCTCCTTTGGTGACAAGTCTCCGTTGGTGACGAGTCGCCCGTCTCCTTGGTGACGCGTCTCCGTTGGTGACGAGTCGCCCGTCTCCTTTGGTGACAAGTCTCCGTTGGTGACGAGTCGCCCGTTTCCTTGGTGACGAGTCTCCGTTGGTGACAAGTCGCCCGTCCGTCTCCTTGGTGACGAGTCGCCCATCTCCGACGGTGACCAGTCGCCCGTCTGTCAGCTCCACGATGTTCATCGAGTTTCTTCTTGAGTTTGTCGTCGTGTCTGATGTGAATGTGTCGACTCGTAGAGTCAGTAGCTGTTTGGGTGTCTGCTACATTAGTGTCAGCATTGTGACTGCAAATAAACCTCATTGATTTTTACTCTGTTTCAACGCTTCACCTTCATCTGCAACAACTCACACTGGCCTTTTACACATTTGATAATTTTTCATATTTAATATACATGTCAATGTTTATTTTGCAGCTTTGGTACATCTGATCATTTTATAGAAAGTTATCACATCTCCTTTAAAAGTGTCAGTATAATAAAGTTAGATGGATCAGAGCATCATCCAATAGGTGAATGAAATCATATTTAAGTTCCATCACAACTTTAGCAGGTTGGTTGACGTTTCCTCAAATCTCTGCGACACTCCGTTTTCATTGAAATGGATCAGACTTTTTATTAGTGGTTTCCGTGGTTGCACACTAACACTGCAACATCGGTGTTACAAAATAAGCAAACATTTATAATTGGCACGATAAAACTTTACAAGATCAACAACTTTGTGAAAGATGTCATATGTGAACTTAAGGTGGCCCTGAAAGATGTCATATGTGAACTTAAGGTGGCTCTGAAAGCTCCGACCTACACCAAGACCTTGTTCCACATACTATCACTATACTGTGACGTTGTTCAACTGTTTACTGTCTCCATTTGTCTGTCTTGCCTCCAGTCAGCTGATGGGGGAACCAGAAACTGTCTGGTCTCAACTGCTGACCTCTTTTGGACCTCCTCTAGACCTCAGACCTTGTCCAGGCGACCATAACTCTTGTGGACCTCCTCCAGGCCACCACAACTCTTTTGGACCTCTTCCAGACCACCACAACTCCCATTCTGGTCCAAACCAGGTCAGGACCTCAAGGTGGTCAGAAGAACTGGACTCAGATAAAACACGGCGTCTTATGATGTCACTTCCCTTCTCACCTCAGAAGCAGCGAATAGCGGTGAGGAAACGACAGGCAGATAGACAGACAGACAGACGGGGAGAGACAGATGGCTCATCAGCCACTTACAATACAGACCTCAGATCAGTTCCACGACAAACCGATGAAGCTTCCAAAGACGAATTCTCTAACAATCTTCATTAAAATGCATCAGACTTTTTATTTGTGGTTTCCATGGTTACAGGCAAACAATGCAACATCAGCGTTAAAAATAAACGCATCAATAATTGGCAGATAAAACTTTATTGTAAATACAAAAAGAAGAGAAGACACTGATGATGTTTCCATGTGAAAGGAAACCAAAACGCTGCTCCACGGGGAGACCTGAACAGTTCATCTCGGGGGTCCTGGTCCACTGAGTCTAGCTCGTAGAGCGTTTGGACATGAACACGGCGTTATTGCAGCCTTCTCTGTTTCGGGCGATTTCAATGGCAAAGAACTGAGTCCTGGTGGCTGAAACACAGAATCACATTGTTTTCTCTCACATTTGAACTCACCATCATTTCCCCCGGGAGATACCAACTTACCAAATATGGTATTGTCCTCCGTGTAGTCTTTGTCAGAGTCCAGACGCAGCAGAGTGCCGTAGTTGAAGTCCTCGATGAGGCCTTCGAACTGGTTACAGAACGGACGCCACAACTGCAGACAACATGCACCACGTTACAACCAGAAGCAGCTAGCGGAGGTGTCTCTGAATGATGTCATATGTGAACTTAAGGTGGGTCTGAATGACGTCATACGTAATCTTAAGGTGGCTCTGAATGATGTCATATGTGAACTTAAGGTGGCTCTGAATGATGTCATATGTGAACTTAAGGTGGCTCTGAATGATGTCATATGTGAACTTAAGGTGGCTCTGAGAGCTCCGACCTCCACCAAGACCTGATAGACTTGACTCTGTTCTTCGTGGTTTCATGATGAACAGGTTCTGGTCTGTCAGTTGTGACATTGGAGTGTCAGAGGTCATAAAGGTCATAGCTCTGGATGTTCATGCAACAGAATGAAAGAAGCTTCTGTGGCCTTGTGACCTTGAACCGACCTCTTTGGCCTGGTCAGACTTCAGCTGGTCTGCGGTCAGTAGCTGGAGGTCCAGGTCTTTGAAGGTCTCTCTGAAGGACGAGTAGATTCTGTCGTCCAGTTTGGTGAGTTTCAGGAACTTTGGATCCACTGAAGAGATGAGCTGAAGAGATGAGAGGTCAGAGGTCACGACACACACACGAGGCAGCAGCTGGACATCCGTCTGAGAGGAAGCTTGAAGAAGAGGAGGAGGAGGAACTCACGTTGAAGTAGACCTCTGCGTGGTTGTAGGCCTTCATCGCCCACATCACCTCCAGCCGCGGCTGAAACATGACACAGCGCTCAGTTACTGTCGGTTCTGAGCCCAGTGCATGCTGGGAAACCACTGCCTCTTCATCATCACATTTAAAGCATTTTTCTTCTATGGGCTCAGAGTGTTGCATCCTAATGAAGGTTACACATCTGTTTAAGAATCACTAATAACTCCAGTAATAATATTAATCATAATAATGAGGGGTCATAGTTTCACGTTTGCTCTTCTAGCTGAACTTATTATTTATTGATCTGATGATTCGTGTTGAGCTGCAACATCGATGCTTTTCTCCGTTTGCTGAGAAGTTATGAATATTTGGAGGTGGACAGTAGGACTCAAATAATAATCTAGAAACTTCTGAAACAACAGAGTACTTACAGTGTGGTATTAGTACTTTTACTGTCGTACAGGAGGTGAATACTTCCTGAACCACTGGGATTGGTTGAGAAAAGATGTAAAACACTTACGTCATTTTCATACTCGTCTGCTGAAAGAGAGAGCGCATGCGCAGCCGCTGAGGCTCCCTCCACCCCCTGTGAACCCGGAAGACACAGAACATAATACATATAGTAAACAGATGTATAAATGTGTGTATACTTAAATATGATCACGTGATGATCACATTGTTCAGATTAGCTAGGAAATCATCGGAAACGTCAGAAACAAACACGTGGAACTGAACCGGATCTAAGATCTCAATTAGACCACCATGTGGACCTGCCATAGTCCGGCACCACGTGACCTCGCGCCCACAACTGATCTCCAAACACACGACACGCGTTTTCCTCTCGGCCAGCTAGCGTAAGCAACGTTAGCTAGCGTTAGCGTTACTCCGCTCCAACTGTGACTCGTTGAGCTCTCGGACTCGTTCCAGACTCGTTAGAGACTCGTACCGGACTCGTCGGCGGAGTAGACCGTTAACACACAGAGCAGCAGAATAAAGTCCGGGTCCTACCAGAGAGGCCAGTCCGTTTTCCGACGCCATTTCTCTCAAACGAAGATCGTCAACAGGACGAGATGAGCCACTACGGTGCGGGCTGTAACAGTGCGCATGCGCTCTGCCGCTCTATAGCGCCCCCCATTAAATGACGTTGCGTTAAAGTAATGATTATATCATTGTGTGTAAATCATGATACATTTGAAGATGATAAATAAAAGTTGTATTTATCATAAATGTATCATTAATAATTTATCATAAATATAATTTATCATAAATAAAAGTTTTATTTATCATCAAAAAACACTTTTGTTGTTGTTTTATTATAAAGACACTTTTAGGTCTCAACCTTATACACACTCAACAATAACTATTATTGTTTACCACTCTGCTATTTCATTGTGTTATCATTTTAATCATTTATTCATTTAGATGTATATAGTTGTATGTCTGTATCAGTATGTTGAGCTTATCAACCTTCAAAGCAATAAATATGATTTTATAAGATAAATTAAAACATAAAGATTCAGCACAATGTTAATAATAATAATAATAATAATAATGGATTGGATTTGTATGGCGCTTTTTTCCAGGAGACTCGAATCGCTCTGACAGGGTTCCAGGTTCCATTAATTCACACACAGTCATACCGGTGGTGGTAAACTACCATAGCTGCCCTGGGGCAGACTGACAGAAGCGTGGCTGCCATTCTGCGCCTACGGCCCCTCAGACCACCACCTCAAACATACAGCAGTCATACACATTCACACGCAAGCTGGGTGAAGTGTCTTGCCCAAGGACACAACGACCATGACACAGTGACAAGGGCAGGGATCGAATCGCCGACCCTCCGAACATTGGCCAACCTGCTCTACCAACTGAGTTGCTATGTTTCAATAGCTGGATTGAATAAAATACTTAACAATAATTGTTAACTACTCCATATACAAAATATTACAAAATATTACATTCAGTCCTCTATTTTATCTCAATACATTTTATAAGCATCAATAAACAATATGTTTAATCCGCCATTTTGTGGACGAAAAGTCCATATCCTCTTTTTTAATTTAAATGCTTATTATATTATTTTAATTAATTAATAATAAAAGTCATTATTTTATCAAAGCTGCCCTCTGTAAAGCACTTGTTTTGGTAGCCTAATGATTAAATACATTCTCAATAACTGTTCTAATGATCTAATTTTTAAATTACTACCACGATTAATCATAATAATACAAATAATAATAATTATAATCATAATAATAATAACATCTCTCTGCTGCATCATTATGTAAAGTCATAACAAAGCAGTGATTGTTCCCCCCGCTGACATCAGAGTGGAACAGTCCGCTGGAGCAACAGGAAGACTCTTCCTCCTCCTCCTCTCCTCCTCCTCCCCGTCGTCAGGGGGTCACTACCCGGCCTTAAAAGCAGGCTGCCGCACCCCCCCCCCCCCTCCCCCCCGCCTCTTCCTCCTCCTCGGCTCTTCCAGGAGAGGGGTGTCACCGGCGGTCTCCTGGCCGCGTTCAGGCTCATCGCCACCGGATCACGTTGATTCATTCTCGGCTGTTTGGAGGTAAGAACCGCTGCGTTTCTCGACATGATGTAATAATAATAATAATGATGATGATGATAATAATAATAATAATACTCAGAGGCAGAATGTCCGGGCGGTGTTTTTATCGCGTTGCTGCAGACGCACTTGTCTCCCCTCCACCTCCTCCTCCATCACCGTGATGAAGGAGCTGAAGGCCACACGAGCTTCATGTTGTTTTAACGTCGAAGCTTCTTTTCAAATCAGCATTTTAATATTTTTATATTCATCTGTTTGTGTGTGTGTGTGTATATATATATATATATATATATATATATATATATATTATATATAATATATATAAATAATAATTTAAATAATATATATATATATTAATAATAATAATAGAATAATAATTTAAAATAAGACTATATATATATATATATAACATATATTAATTTAATAATATATATATATATATATATATATAGAACATAGAAGAATATATATATATATATATATAGTCTTATTTTAAATTCTAAAAGTTTAAAAATGTCAGAAATTAGTGTAAAATGTTCATCGTCTCACAGAAATCTTTAAATTTGATGTTCATTTGTGTGGAGTGAAATGCACCCTAGGTCATTTCCACCAAATACCCCCTCAGAAGCATTTTTAGCGATGGTCAACATTGGTCAAGATAGGGCTATCAGCCGAATGGCTAAGTATTGGCGCAAACGGTACATTATGTATATCTCATAAATTACCCCACTAATAATGCATGGTATGTTACCAAACTTCTGCAGTAGTACACATAGGGTCTGTACTCACAAAACAAGGCATTTGAAAGTTTGTAAGTAGGCCTACATCAGGAGTTTATTTAAAAGAACACTTTTAAATAGCTGATAGCTTCTATCCTCGGCTGCTAACGCTACCGCTGTGTGTGTACCCAGCTGTTTCCGAGAGTATGAAAGTTTTGCTGGATTTTTATAAATGTTTGTATTATCAGGTCTTGTATTATCATAATGCTTCCGAGGGGGTATTTGGCTGGATGTCATGGTGGAAATTACCTAGGGTGCATTTTACTCCGAACCATCACTTTAACCAAAAACTAAATATATTAAGTTTTCAGGAATAAAATCAGCAGAAAAATTAGACATTTCAGAAGATGGAAGTTGATGTTGACATATTAAAATGTCCTCAAATATATTTTTATCATATAAGATGGTGATATTTTACTTGCATGAAACAATCAATCAATTCTGTTGATCAATTGATTGATTCATGTGATTGGCTGATTGTTTGGGTCCGATTCCTCCAAAGCAACACCATTAAACGTCTTTCTCTTGTCCCATAATGCATCTGGTTCTGTAAATCTAACATATCCTGAATGTATTGACTTGTAAATACTTCTCTGAAGTGATTGATCACAGAACCAATCAGGTCCATTTCAGAATCAAATCTTCATCATTCTTCATATAAAAACACCAACAACGTTGGTTTGTCGTCTAAAGCCGACATTGGTTTTGTTGTTTAAAGCTAACGCTGGTTTGTTGTCTAAAGCCAACATTGGTTTTGTTGTCTAAAGCTAACATTGGTTTGTCGTCTAAAGCTAATGTTGATTTGTTGTCTAAAGCTAACGCTGGTTTGTTGTCTAAAGCTAATGCTGGTTTGTTGTCTAAAGCTAACATTGATTTGTTGTCTAAAGCTAACGCTGGTTTGTTGTCTAAAGCTAACGCTGGTTTGTTGTCTAAAGCTAACGCTGGTTTGTTGTCTAAAGCTAACATTGGTTTCTCGTCTAAAGCTAATGTTGATTTGTCGTCTAAAGCAAAAGTTGGTTTGTCGTTTAAAGCTAACATTGGATTTGTTGTTTAAAACTAACGTTATACTTGTATATTAGTATTAGTATTGTATTTTAGCCCGAGTATATTTGGGGCGTCTGTTCTATTCAGATGGTCCAGTTCTCTGAAGGACCTGATCCAGGTCTCTGACGGACCTGATCCAGTCCAGCTGCTGGTTTAGAAGGAAGGGGTGTGTTGGTTCTCTGGAGGGAGGAGTGTAACCACGGCAGCAACAGTTGAGGACCGGCTGGGCGTCAGCCCGGCTGGACCAGCTGATAATAAACAGAGGGGGGGGGGGGGGGGTTACAGGAAGTCAGTGGACAATGACGTCAGTGCTTGTTGAAGGTGTCTTTCCTGTGAGCACGACTCCAGCTGCCCCTCCAGGAGGATCTGATCACAGCCAGACCTGATCCAGGACCCCCATCAGGATGAGGCGTCTGAAACAGAAGAAGAGACTCAACATCAAATACGATGCGAGGAAATATTAAATTTATACAAATAAACTCTTTAATTTGCAAATAAACAGGAAACATCATATCAAAGCTCCGACTCTGATGTTTCTACTGGTTTGTTTTATTAATATTAATAATAATAATAAAAATAATAATAAAATATTTATTAATATCTCGTCTCATCTTTGTCTCAGTGCCTGGCTCCTAAAGCCTCCCCTGTTTTCTGGTCACAAGTCACGTGACTAACAACACTAACGAGTCACATGACCTTTCGGTTGGACTCAGACACCGGCCTCCTGGGTTAAAGTCCTGTGTTTGTTTGACCTGGACTCTGGAAGATCCAGCAGACCACTGAGGATCTCAGACTACGTAAAGGTTCATAAGATATTAAAAGGTTTACAATGTGGTCTGGAGCCTCATGTAGAGCCTTAAGTCAGTGTTAAGTGCTGAACCCCCCAGAGAGACCCGTTCAGGGTTGTCAATCAGCTGTGAGGAGAACAACGTTCTCTCTTTGTCTTCTAAAATGTCGGCCGCATAAAACAAAATGTTGTGCAGCAGTAATGAACCTTCATGACTTGGGTTTTCGATGACTCGTTGATAACGGTCAGCCTGAGATGAGTCGGCATTTTTAAGCTAATGCATCTGCTGATTGACCTCCTCTCTCTTGTTTCTGTTCCAGCTGGTTAAAACACACAGGAGGACGCTCCCTCACAGTCATGCAGAAGGTAATCAATGATCGTCAATAATCACTCATCAGTAATCAATCATCAATCATCAATAAGTATTGAGTCAAACTTCAGATATCATGTAATTGAAATAATGACTTTTTCTGATGTTTTAACTTTTGAATACTTTATTATTATTATATACATATACATAATTAACTCAATAAATACATGGAAAACTTAGAAATAAGAGTTGACATTTTAAAAATAGTAAATAAATGTATTTACCTATTTGACAATTAGCTTTCATATTGTATGTCTTTGAAATATATGAATACATTAAAAATACACAGTATCACTGTTTGTTAGCTTATGAACACATTAAAATATATTAATAATATAACATCCAAAATAATTTCCAGTATTCTCAACACAAAGTTCTAAAACTACGACTATGATGTCATTGCGCCCCCAGGTGGAGGGACGAGGAACGCCAGTCAACCTGCCGTCTTCCAGGGGCCCGAGCACCCCGGGGTCCCCCGCCACCGCCGGCATCATGGTGACCCCTCCAGCTGTACCTGTCTCACTGACCTGCTGCCTGTCTAACTGACCTGCTGCCTGTCTCACTGACCTGCTATCACTGACCTTCTGCCTGTGTCACTGACCTGCTGCCTGTCTCACTGACCTGCTATCACTGACCTGCTATCACTGACCTGCTGCCTGTCTCACTGACCTGCCTCACTGACCTGCTGCCTGTCTCACTGACCTGCTGCCTGTATAACTGACCTGCTGCCTGTCTCACTGACCTGCTATCACTGACCTTCTGCCTGTCTCACTGACATGCTACCTGTCTGTGGTGCGTTCAGGCCCGAGTCAATGACCAGGTGGTGGGCTACCGAGATCTGGCGGCGCTTCCCAGAGACAAAGCCATCCTGCAGGTGGAGAGACCAGACCTGATGACCTACCAGCCTCACCTGACCTTCTCCCCGCTGGACCCGCCACGCAGAGAGGTAGGCCAGCCCAGCAGAGTCTAGACCCGGCAGAGTCTAGACCACAATGCAGACAAGTAGCAGTTGTCTAGTTAGTTAGCTAGCATGCTAATTCCATGCTACATTCACAGAACATAAAAGTAACACATGAAATGCTGGACCTGGTCTACAGGACTCTGACATAGAGCTGGACTTCCCCCGATGGACCTCTTCATTAGCTCATGCTAATCACTAGTGCTAATGCTAATTGCTAAACGCTACATGCTGGCTACAGACTGTATTTACTGACTGGTGACGTGTCCTCGTGTCTCTGCAGCGGTCTCTGTCTCCTCCGGCCACGTCGCCCCCAAAGTCTCCCGAGGTGAGGTTTCATCCAGTCCACATGGTGCCCATGGTCCACATGGTGACCCGGGTCAGTGGCGGGTTGTGACCCAGACTTGGTTCACTGAGGTCTCCCTGTTCTGGTCTAGTTGTTTAGTTTCAATCACGGCTTTGTCTCTGTTAGAAATGTGACCTTTAACGCTTTGTCTCCATGGAAACGCTGGTCTCTTTACTCCACCATGTGGTCTAGAGAGACCTGCAATGTCTCTAGTCCACCATGTGGTCTAGAGATGCTGCTGCCTCTCTTGCTAGCATCAGGATTCTTAATGATCTGGTTTCGTGGTCCAGGTAAAGACTCGCAGAGCGGAGAGTGATAGTGGTTCTCCTGGAGGATCCACGATGCAACTGCAGGCCGCACGCAAGATCAGTACGAGTCAGCAGCACTTCCACAGACCAGGTCTACACACACACACACACAAACACACACACACACACACACACACACACACACAGGTGGTTTCCATGACAACATGCCTTTAACCTTTTCAGATAACGGAGCCAACATCTACAGGAAACCTCCCATCTACAAACATGGTGAGCTCCTCTTCTTCACCTTCATCACTGTCCTCTCTGTGTCTCCTCTTCTTCACCTTCATCACTATCATTTCCCCTCTTCTTCATGTTTTTTGTCTGCAGAAGTCAAACATGTTGAAGGAGTCATTCAGTCTGCGAAGTTCCCTGCTGCTCAGCCTCCAGACCCGAACCTGCCATCCAAGATCGAGACCGAGTACTGGCCCTGCCCCCCCTCCCTGGCTGCCATGGGTAACACTCCGAAACATGGGGCGGCTGCCCTAACCACTGCACCACTGGCCGCCCCTGGTTTAACTGAGGTTTAACTTAAACTTGATGCAGATCAGGTTTAACTGAGGTTTAACTTAAACTTGATGCAGATCTGGTTTAACTGAGCTTTAACTGAAACTTGATGCAGATCTGGTTTAACTGAGGTTTAACTTAAACTTGATGCAGATCCGGTTTAACTGAGGTTTAATTTAAACTTGATGCAGATCCGGTTTAACTGAGCTTTAACTGAAACTTGATGCAGATCCGGTTTAACTGAGGTTTAACTGAGATTTAACTTAAACTTGATGCTGATCCGGTTTAGCCAGTTTTGACACAACACTCAGGTCCTACTGAGCAGCTTCATGCCAGCATTGTGGTTTCCTTCTAAGAGGACCAGAGCCTAAGTTGGGACCAGGAGCAGGTCTGTAGTCTGAGCTAACTGTAGGTTGAACCCCGTAGAGATCGAGTGGAGGAAGAAGAAGGAGCTGCAGGAGGAAGACGAGTTTGAAGACCTGACGGGCGAGGCAGAGACGCTGCAGGAACAAGAACTGGAGAAGGTTTGAGACTGAGCCATGTGAGGGACACACACAGGAAGAACCAGCACAAGAACCAGGACTGAGGGTTTTTGTGTTTGTGCTGAATCCAGATCAAGTCCAACCTGGGTCGCCTGATCCTGAAGGAGGAGAAGGAGAAGGCCGTTCATTTCCGGAGGAAGACACAGTCGCTGCCCGACAGAACTCACATGCACAGCAGTAAGACTGGTCCTCGGGGTCCAAGTTCTGGGTCCAGGTTCTGGCTTCAGGGTCAATCTGGTCTCAGCATCTCTCTTTTGTTTGTCTGCAGGTTTGTCTGCCGGGGCTCCAAAGTCTCCTTCACACTCAGGATCAGGTCTGACCAGGGTGAGGGTTCAGGTCTAGGCCTCTGTTTGGTCCAACTTTTATTCATGTGTTTTTAAGAAACTCTTTTCTGTTTGCAAACACGAGGTATTTCTGTGGGCGGAGCTTAGCTGGACGAAGAATAATTCTTAATGCTGCCAGCGGGTGATATATGTAACGTTTATATGGCTCAGGAAATATGTATGTTGTATGTAAACGTTCTCTCAGCAGCTTTAATATATATAGCTAGCTAGCTTGTAGCTGTAGCTGTATATATATATATATATATATATATATATATATATATATATATATATATATATCTGGGTTAGGGTTATTATCCTCTGGGGACAATGCATTTTCATGATACCTTTATTTGTTTGCAGATGAAGTCAGCAGAGTTCTCTTCAGATGGAGACAAAGGACAGACAGGTAGGACATGATGAACGTTATGGACATGGACATGATGGACATGAACATGATGAACATGAACATGATGGACATGAACATGATGAACATGATGGACATGAACATGATGAACATGAACATGATGGACATGATGGACATGAACATGATGGACATGAACATGATGAACATGAACATGATGGACATGATGGACATGAACATGATGAACATTAACATGATGAACATGATGGACATGATGAACATTAACATGATGGACATGAACATGATTAACATGATGGACATGAACATGATGGACATGATGGACATGAACATGATGGACATGAACATGATGAACATGATGGACATGAACATGATGGACATGATGGACATGAACATGATGGACATGAACATGATGAACATGATGGACATGAACATGATGGACATGATGGACATGAACATGATGGACATGATGGTTATGATGGTTGTTTACTCCACTTATTATTTTGTATTTCTGTTTCTGACTGGTCTTCTTGTCCCTTTGCAGCTGCTGAGGTAAGAGACTTGTATGACATCATGTTTTCTTCTTTTACTGTATGACATCCTGTTTTAGTCTTTTACTGTATGACATCATGTGTTGATGTAGAACGGCGAGGCTCGGAGAGAGAGGATGGACAGAGGAAACTCTCTGCCGAGTATCTTGGAGCAAAAGGTGAGTTCAAGATGTTGATGAAGATGATGGTGATTATAATGATGAAGGTGATGATGATGATGATGAAGATGAAGGTTATGATGATGATGGTGATCTTGATGATGATGATGTTGATGAAGTTGATGGTGGTGATGGTGGTGATGATGGTGGTGGTGATGATGATGAAGGTGATGGTGAGGAAGGTGGTGATGATGAAGGTGGTGGTGGTGATGATGATGAAGGTGATGGTGGTGGTGTGATGATGATGATGATGATGATGAAGGTGATGGTGGTGATTATGCTGCTGATGATGATGAAGGTGATGATGATGATGATAAAGGTGATGGTGGTGATGATGGTGGTGATGATGATGATGAAGGTGATGGTGGTGATAGTGATGATGATGAAAGTGATGACGAAGGTGATGACAACGGTGATGATGATGAAGGTGATGAAGAAGGTGATGATGATGAAGGTGATGTTCACGGTGATGATGATGAAGGTGTTACTGATGTCGTCTCCAGGTTCTTCCATATGAAGCACTGATTGTGACCCACAGAGGGCGCTGTAAGCTACCGCCAGGAGTCGACCGAACTCGACTGGAGGTCAGTGATAGAGGGTTCCATTGGTCAGCAGCTTTTGGTGCTGGATGACTCAGCAGATCAGGACTCAGTGTTTGTCTTCTTCTCTCCTCAGAGGCATCTGGACCCGGATCAGTTCCAGCAGATCTTCGGGATGCCGATGGCCGAGTTCGACCGCCTCTCATTGTGGAGACGAAACGAGCTGAAGAAGAGGGCCTCACTTTTCTAACAGGAAGTGACCTCATTCCCCTCAAGTAGAGAGAGAGAGGAGGAAACATCTCACTAACCAATCACGTCCCTGGATGTAATCAGAATGGTGGAGGCGGGCCCTGATGAACCCTTAACTCTGACTAACCTGCTGCACTATAATCACACGGCTTAGACTGCCCTTCACTTTAACGAGCTCTAGGACCTGATGCTGGATCAGCCCACTGGTCTCATGAAGCTGGTCACCGGCCAATTAGACCACTGGCCAATCAGACCACTGACCAATCAGAGCAAACACATTCCTACAGGAGCCTGACAGGGACAAAAGACACTAGTTTCTAACGACTTGATGTTTTTAATATCTGAGAACAATTACTGCCACGACATATCTGATATATATATCCATCCATCGTCTATCGCTGTATCCTGTATTCAGGGTCGTGGGGGGGCTGGAGCCGATCCCAGCTGTCTTTTGGGCGAAGGCAGGGTTCACCTGGACAGATAACCAGTCTATCACAGGGCTGACGTGTAGAGACAAACAACCATTCACACTCACATTCATACCTACGGGCAATTTAGAGTCATCAATGAACCTATCCCCATCCTGCATGTCTTTGGACTGTGGGAGGAAGCCGGAGAACCCGGAGAGAACCCACGCTTACACAGGGAGAACATGCACACAGAAGGAACCCGGGAATCAAACCTGGGACCCTCTCGCTGTGAGGCGACTGTGCTACCCACTACACCACCGTGCAGCCCATAATATATATAGATATAGTAGATATAAATATATGTCTGACCAGTCTTCTACTGATCAGCTGGTCACGTCAACACTCATTCATCAGGCAAATGCTTTTTTTCTACAGTTACTTCCTGCTGGATTTTCAAAATAAACTTTTGTTTGCACAGGAAATGACTTGGTTAGATTTAGAAAAAGGTCGTGTTTTTGGGTAAAAAAGCATTCGTTTTTTTAAATAGTAAATGGCGTCACGTCGGCGACGTAGTGATGTCACAATGACTTTGGGTTCAACAGGAGACCCGAATGGAGTCTCCTGGTCCAAAGTCCTGTTTGTCCAACAGGTCATCCTCGATCAAGCTCTTCTCCTAGACTTCCTGTGAGCTTTATTTTGAAAAACACTATGACTTAACGAGCATAAATTGAAGCGTATATTAATTCTGCTGATAATGTTAGGATTCATCTTGCGGGGATGGACTGTCTGGACCGTCATAGATAAACAGATCCATTCACTCATTCATGTTCGAACTGGATCAAATGATCTGATCAGCAGCCGTCTCTTTATATCAGCACAACAACAACTTTCCCGTTTGTGTATCTTCATTTCATCTTATTAGATGAATCTATTGGCTGTAATCAATACATTTATGATTGGCTTCATGACACCAGGACTGACCTGGGATCAGCTGATTGACGAACGGAGCTCGTAGCAGATTGTTATTTATTATGTGGAGCTTTTTATTTATGAGATTGTACTTTTTACCGTGAGATGTTTTACTTTGAAAATATAATTTCAGCTGTCCCGTTGTTTTTCTACACGCTTTAACTCACCGCTGACATCCCTTCATCTTCAAGGTGCAGTTCGTACTAATCATCCGTTTCTGTTGTAAACGTGAACAAATAAACCTGAGAAACCTTTTCATGTCTCACCACATTATTATTCATGAATAAATTACTCACTCAACACATCCAATCATTTAGATTCATTTATAATTTCTCTTTAAGCTGATAACGGTGATAGTGTGGATCCAACAGCAACATTTAGAGTAGAAAGTGTAGAAGACTACATTCCCTCTGTACGGAAGCCCAACAGGGCCAAAATACAGTATTCTCCCTGATGTTTGTGTTCAGCACCAGAATGGATTCTTTGTTAACCAGATTTTGAAACTTAAAGAGGAACTAAACCCACAAACAACTGATTATTTATCAGCTTGTTGATTTACATTCAAATCTGGACATTTAAGCTCAACGGTTGAATTCTACAAAGCGTTATAAATATACAGTGACCACCTTCTACTGGTGGAAACCTAATCCATCCATCCATTGTCTACCGCTTATCCTGTATTCCAGGGTCGCGGGGGGGCTGGAGCCGATCCCAGCTGTCATTGGGCGAAGGCAGGGTACACCCTGGACAGGACGCCAGTCTATCACAGGGCCGACATGTAGAGACAGACAACCATTCACGCTCACATTCACACCTACGGGCAATTTAGAGTAATCAATTAACCTATCCCCATCCTGCATGTCTTTGGACTGTGGGAGGAAGCCGGAGAACCCGGAGAGAACCCACGCTTACACGGGGAGAACATGCAAACTCCACACAGACCCGGGGATCGAACCCGGGACCCTCTTGCTGTGAGGCGAGAGTGCTAACCACTACACCACCGTGCAGCCCATGGAAACCTAATATTAACATTGAATTTAGCCATTAGCTGATCTGGAGTCAGGTCATGAGCCCCAGAGGAGGATCAGACCACGGCTGTGGTGGACTCATCGTCTTCTTCTCTAAGGAAGGTTCCTCACTGAAAAAGTGACCCGGAAGTAAACAAGTGGCTGCCACGATGAGAGCCGTTAGTAAGGAATAGGAGTTAGGACCAATTTTTTTTACTATTCGCCTGCAACCTTAGAGAGTTGAGAGATGTTTTATATGAGAGATCCAGATTCAGCGTACCAACTTACCACTTTGAATTATGTTTTTATATTTATTTTACACTGCCGGGATTGCAGCTGAAAGAAGGCTGATATTGTCAAACACCACGTTATAAAAATACATCTCAGCAACACATTCATTTTTAAGTCATTTTTGGCCTTTTATTGTGGGCGGACAGCGTGAGAGTTTAAGGGCGAAAGAGAGGGACAACATGCTTTAAAGGAGGGCAGCAGGGCGGATTTGAACCCGGGACCGCTGCAGGGTGCCTCAGTACATGGTACACGGTACATTGCCATAGGGATACTGAAGCTGGAGATACCTGGTATGTTGAACTTGCGCGTTTTTGTTGTCTCCTCCGGTTGCGCTGTGAGTGAACATGTTTGTTGCTATGGTTACACAGCTCTCTCGCTGACAGACTCTGCGATGCCACGTCCGCTTGGCGTTCAAACACTTGATCATCGTGAACCTTTTGTGTAAAGTTGAGCTTCCTGTTCAGGAGCTGCTGCAGGTAACGCGGAGGCTTTCTGTTGCTAAGCAACACAGAACGGCGAGGCGCTGGCGATGCTTCAATGCCACTCGTCTGCCTCGCAGGATGGAGTGGCACAAAGCAACACCTCCCACGCCAGCCTCTGATTGGCAGCCACACGGCGAAGGGTCCTTGAAAGCAGCATTGAAGAGACACAGGCAGTGTTCACATTTCTGTTTTTTATTTGAATGGAGTGAAACATCTACAGAAATGTGGCCTCGCAATGCAGGAACTCCACAAAAAGTTCTTTTTTTTTTACTCCAAATTTAACTTTAAAGAAAAACAAGTTGATTTAATTTTAAAGGTTTCTGTACATTCTGTGAGATATGTAGTCACAACTGAGGCCTCACTCCCCAGACGTGGACCCACCCACCTCCCAAAGACCCAGAACACGAGGATTCAATGAAACCATCACACCTCCTCTCCCGCTGCACCTCCTCTTTATTCAGCCCGGGTCTTATGTCTGGACCAGGACCAGGACCTTGATGCCCTTTAATGAGTCGTGTGATGGATCAGAAACCATGTATCCATCTAAACCTGCTCAAAACGCATCGATACAACTGAGACGACTCAGCATTATCATTATCATCATCATCATCATCATGCGGAAAAAAACAGTAAGGGGGCCTTGAGTTGATAGACCATAAGACCCGAGTTGTAATAAAATGGATTAACCCTTTAATCCCCGTATAATTAAGCCTAAATCTATGTGTAAAAAACAAAAAAAACATCACATTGAAAAGAGGGAACAATTAAAATATACATATATAATATAAATGTCAATACTCGCTCCTCTGAGCTCAGTCACACTATCATTGGCATAAGAAAGGATGAACTTTATGCAATCTGTGCGTGTGTGTGTGTGTGTGTGTGTGTGTGTGTGTGTGTGTGTGTGTGTGTGTGTGAGAGAGAGAGAGAGCACGGACACAGCGTAACTTTCTTCCCACCAAAATAAAACGCTGATAAAGAAAGGTGTCATCCCAGAAAACAACAGGTTATAAAATGTTTCGCCACAGCGGACTCAGACCCAGACCCGGACTCTGACCTGGACTCGGAGCCGGCTGTTAAGACCGTCTCCGGCGAGTCTGAGAAGCATTTGAGATTTTCTCCCGTTCAGTCCTAAACTATGATATTTAACCGATGATGAAATAAATTAAGCGGTGAGAGTCGCCCGGACTGAACTGCTGTTTAAAGGAGAGAGGAGGAGAGGATTGGGGAGGGGAGGAGGGAAAGGAGAGGAGGGGGGAAGAGAGGAGAGGAGGAAAGAGGAGAGGATGGGGGAGGAGAGGAGGGAAGAGAGGAGAGGATGGGGGTGGAGAGGAGGGGGGAGGAGAGGATGGGGAGGAGAAGAGGGGGGGAGGGGGGAGGAGAGGAGAGGATGGGGCGGAGAGGAGGGGGGAGGAGAGGAGAGGACGAGGGAGGGAGAATGGGGCGGAGAGGAGGGGGGAGGACTTAGGCCTGTGCGCTGGTGCCGTTCTTGTCCGGGGGTCCGGGGCTGGCCGGCAGGTTGTTGGGGGGCATGGCCTCCTGCTGCTTGCTGTCGCGGCGGGGGGGCATCCTCTCGTTGATGCGGTCCAGACCCCGGGCCTCCTCGAAGCTCTGGATCTTGTGCTGCGGGTTGAAGCCTTGAATGGCTGCGAGGAAACAGACATGAATGAGACCAGGACCACGTTGGGGGGCAACAAGAACCACGTTGGGGGCAACACAAATTAAACGGTGATGGTTATTATGATATTAGTTGCATATTGACATGCAAGTAAAGTCTGGTAGGTAAACACAACGCTGGTGGGACCAGCAGAGCAAACTTACTTCAAACAGGACAAGAAGCATGAGGACAAAGAGAAACACACTTCATTAAAGGGCCATGTCACTCTATTATTCTTATTCTTATTATTAATATTGTTGTTATTATTGTTGTTATTGTGGATTAAACTTGAACGGGACAGAAAGCAGCAACTGAGTAATTTATTATTTACTGCTGTGATGTAAATAATGTTTTACAGAAGTCGGTAGTCACAAAACCTTCATCTACCGATTCACTTACACGAATGTACGAATTTTAGTTTCACTCAGCATGACTTTTAAACCAAAACTAAAGTTAGCTTTAGACAACAAAACCTATATAGCTTTAAACAAACCAACGTTCGCTTTAGACGTTAGCTTTACACAACAAACCAACGTTAGCTTTGGACAACAACGTTAGCTTTACACAACAAACCAATGTTAGCTTTAGACAACAACGTTAGCTTTACACAACAAACCAACGTTAGCTTTAGACGTTAGCTTTACACAACAAACCAGTTAGCTTTAGACGTTACCTTTACACAACAAACCAACGTTAGCTTTAGACAACAATGTTAGCTTTACACAACAAACCAACGTAAGCTTTAGACAACAAACCGTTAGCTTTAGACAACAAACCAACGTAAGCTTTAGACAACAAACCAACGTCAGCTTTAGACAACGTAAGCTTTAGACAACGTAAGCTTTAGACAACAAACCGTTAGCTTTAGACAACAAACCAACGTAAGCTTTAGACAACACCGTTAGCTTTAGACAACAAACCAACGTTAGCTTTAAATAACAAATCCAACGTTAGCTTTAAACAACAAACCAACTTTAGCTTTAGACAACAAACCGACGGTAGCTTTAGACGACAAACCAACATTAGCTTTAAACAACAAACCAACATTAGCTTTAAACAACAAACCTACGTTAGCTTTAGACAACAAACCTACGTTGGCTTTAGACAACAAACCTACGTTGGCTTTAGACAACAAACCAACGTTAGCTTTAAACAACACTGTTAGCTTTAGACAACAAACCTACGTTAGCTTTAGACAACAAACCAACATTAGCTTAAAACAACACTGTTAGCTTTAGACAACAAACCTACGTTAGCTTTAGACAACAAACCAACGTTAGCTTTAGACAACACCGTTAGCTTGAGACAACACCGTTAGCTTGAGACAACACCGTTAGCTCAGTATTCTCAGTATTATTATTCTTATTCACATGATGAAAACGGATTGTGATTAACTTCACGTTGACATTGTTTTAGTGCTGAGACACGAAGAAAACGTATTTGTGACGGTGAAGATGAAACCAGTCGATTATATGATTATTATATTTAGTGAATATTTAATGAGACTGAGAGGAGACAACATTAAAACCACGTCCTGCATTAGGAGACCAGGATTAGAGTACGAGCAGTAAGACAGACAGACGGACAGACAGGCGGTCAGACAGACAGACAGACAGACAGACGGTCAAACAGACAGACAGAGGAGGAGATGGTTGTTATTACCTCGTGCCTCCTCGGCCTCTACGGTGGCTGTGTAAGCGTGAGTAGAGTGCCATGCCCAAAACCAATGGAGAGAGAGTGGGAACGTTATATATCAATGCATTCAGTTATCACTGCATCAGTCAGTCCTGTTATCATCACCGTTATCATCATCATCATCATCATCATCATCATCATCATCATCATCATCAGGTTTGTTGAACAACATATGGGAAGTGTTGAACTGCCCTGAGAACACCAACGAGATGTTATTGTCCTCTAAACAACCAACATGATGTTTGGAGACAGCTTTTTACAAGGACCACAAATGAAAGGAAAACTAATTCCACTAACAGATCCACAGAAATATAATCACCAACTATTCTCATCTGTTCATCATCAAAAGTCATTTTTCATGCAGAAATGTGAGAAAATGCTGTTTTCAGTCCCTCAAATATATATATTATACACTAAATGAAATCTTCATATATCTTGTATGTTGTGAAAGCTATGTTTCCCAGAATGCCTTTCCATGATGAACTAGTGGATTCTCTACGATGCTGGTCTTCACAGGGCAGCGATCCATGTTGTGTGTAGCGTTTGATGATGTGTGTCTCAGTGTGAGTTCAGGCCGGTTGTTAGTGTTAGCTGGACTCGTGTTAGTGTTGGTGGGATGCTTGGCTCACCGCTCTGCAGAGTTCGCCGCCCGCCGGACAAAACTCCCACCGGCAGCGTTCCTGTCGGGGTCAGACCCTTCAGCTGCAGCACACTCTCGTTCTCCTCTCTGCCAACACACAGGGAAGTCATCAGTCTCCTGGTCCACAGAGACCTGGTCTACAGAGACCAAGGCACCTGGTCTACAGAGACCTAGTCACCTGGTCTACAGAGACCTAGTCACCTGGTCTACAGAGACCAGGTCACCTGTACACCAAGGCACCTCGTCTACAGAGACCTAGTCACCTGGTCTACAGAGACCAAGTCCATCCTTATACGGTCCCAGGTGAAACATCTTTAGTTTAAAAGACAGGCGCTTCTGTGGTTAATATAAAAACCCATTTGATCAGGTGTTCCACAAGGCTCCATCATTAGACCACTGCTGTTTAACATGTTTGGTAACATCAGGGAATGTAAAGGGATAGCGGTGACGTAACATGTAGTGAAGGGGTCATTTGGATTCATCGATGACATCACACAATCTGACAGAGTGAGCGATCGGGGAAGCGGTAAGAGGACTTTACTATTTCTACTAATACGTTCTACTCCTCCACTAGATCTCAGAGGCTCCACCTTCACCTGCTGCAGCATGAAAGTGATGAACACATTCATGCATCAAGAATTACAATAATAGCACAGTTATTATTTGCATCATGACAAGTATATTTTTGATGATAATTTAAAAAGGATTTTGAAAGCAGTACTTGTATTGTTCCAGTGTGGAATTAATACTTTGATTGCAGTAACGATGGGAGTATTTCTTCTGAATCTAACGGATGTAAAAGTTTTCAGAAGCAGCTAGAAGTTAGCGGAGCGTGAAGAGAAAGCAGAAGTGATAGAACTGTGATTGTGATGACAGATGCATTATTAAAGCAGAAGAAAGATGGAGACAACGTCTGTGACGCCTTAAAATAACTTGTTCGTCGTCACTGTGACACACTTCAGTTTGAGGTTAATGACTTTTCCTTGATTTCCACTGAAGTGGAGCAAGACTGGGAAAAGACCTGTAGGCTGCCGTCTCACTCACTTCCTGCTCAGCAACCTCTCACCAACTTATTCATGCTGCCCCATAAAACTCACTCTTTCATTGGCAGGACACAAGCGCTTGTTCAAATCCACAATGAACAAAGTCACAGAAAGAGTCTGAAGGAGGTGAAGTAGCAGCAGAGAGGATGGATGTAAAGGATGAAACATACCTGAGCACAGAGAAGACGCGAGCCATCTTCCCAATCGCCCGGATCTTATTCCTGATCACCTCCTTCCTCACCGCCGGAGTTCCACCTGGACAACCAAGGGAACACATCAAACCTCCAAAGACGTTCTCTCACAGAGCTCAGCTGGTCGGGAGGAGAACACAGAGACGAGTACACATCTCTAACCATACAAATACAAATGTGTAACCATCACTCTATGTATCTATGTACTTGTGTTTTAGGATGAGTTAGTCCTTTATAAGTCTCGCAGGGAGATTACAGTGTTACCGGAAGTAGGTAACAGTAAAGATATATCAAATCAGTCAACAGGAAAACAAAGTATAAATAATAGACTCGAGTACGGACCGAGATGTTGAGTTCATTGTTGGTTTATGAAACATGAAATGCTGACACGGTGGTGTACGTTCATATTATTATGCATATTCTTAATGCACCACAGATAGTCTCTGGTTCTGGTCTGGTCTCTAGACTCATGTGAGCTACTATCTAATCCTCTGGGGGACCACAGACAGTCTCTGGTTTCTCCACATAGTCTGGTCTGGTCTCTGGACTAATGTGAGGTACTATCTAGACCTCTGGGGGACCACAGACAGTCTCTGGTGTCTCCACAGAGTCTGGTCTGGTCTCTGGACTCATGTGACAGATCTGCATGGACTTTGTCTTCGATGGTGCCGTGTGAAGCGTTTGGTGTCATCCAACACTCCTGCTGCTGCATTCTGAGCATGACAGGTGATTGATCAATACTGTTCATGCATTGATCAGCTCACAGCAGCATCTCCTACAGGAGAACATGAAGACAGTCCTGTAACCTGTAAACCTCCCACATCCAGCTCCTTTAGGGTCTCACTCCTACTCACATGTCGCCTTCATTATAGTCACGGACAAAGACTCCTGCTTCAGGTCACCACGGCAACACAAGACATTAACATCCATTGAGCCTCACTCAAATATTCACTAGAGCACCAAATGTGGATTAATCCGCCGCTGAAAATAGTCCATAACAAAGTCCCTATTTCCTGTGAGACTACAGAGACTTCTGAGGAGCGTAAGTTTGGTTCCCAGCTCCTTTGTTAGAACGTAGTAACGCAGCTTTAAAGGGGAACTAACCCCGAGCTCCGGCCTTGTTTCATTTAACCAGTGTTTCATTAGAAACACAGCACAGGCCGTTCCTCTGCCACGCCACTGTATCCTCATTTGGGGGCTGGCTCGTTAGCCGGTTAGCTAGCTAGCCGGTTAGCTAACCAGTTAGCTAAGTGCTGTGAAGGTCTGTTATAGTAACAATATACATTTAACTCTTTGAGCTCACATGCAAGGCTGGGATACCTGCATGTTAGCCTTCAGCATTAGCATGGGTGTTACAGAGGCTAGCTGGAAGGGGCAGGGCTACTCTTCACTTCTACGCAGAAATATTGGATGTCAGTATCTGGTTTCAACCATTAGAGGGCAGTCAGCGGTTCACCATTGGTGGCGTGTTTCTATTCAGCAGCTGAAACAGTGAGGTGTGATGATGATGAGGAGGAGGTGCTTCATCCTCTTACCCTCACACGTGTCGTCTCCCTCCGACATCAGCTCGTCGTCAGAGCAGATGTTCAGCACGTTCACCAGCATCTCAGTCACTGTGGGAAAACACCAGTACAAGCTCACACACCAGTTCAGTATGCAGTGATACACAGTAGTGTGTATCACTAGTCTGATGGTGCTACACAGTAGTGAGTATCACTAGTCTCATGGTGCTACACAGTAGTATTGACCCTAGTCTGATGGTGCTACGCAGTAGTGAGCTACATGCCAGTCTCACCTTTCTCCCCGACGAAGGGCAGAGACCAGGTGAAGACGTCCATGAAGTTGGGCAGCCAGTAGGGATGAGGGGAGCAGTTAAACTGTCGGATGTTCATCACGTTATTCTCATACTTCAGCACCGCCGCTGAGGACACACGCACACACACGCACACACACACACACATTAACATGTTGTATTTCATGATGCCCTTCCTGTCTCATGTTACCTGGGTTCCAACCTGTTGCCATGGTTTCTCCTACCTTTGTTATTGTACACATCCAGGTAGTTGGGAGCAGAGAAGATGGTAATTAAAGAAGGGAAGCCTGTCGTCTGACTTTTCCTGTACATTCGATACCTGATGGACAGAAACACAGATATAGATATATATACACATACACATATATATATAGCATACAATAGTAACAATACGGGTGTAATAAATAAAGAAAGTGACTCACCCTGCATCCTGAGCTTCATGTGCTCGTATTACAGACAACAAGTTATTGTTCATCAGGAAGTCACATACTGCTGGGTAACTGAAACCACAGAAGAAGAGTGACTCCTCGTTATTGATGTAGGGGGCGTCACAAGACATTTTCTAACACCGAGTATGTCCCCCAGAGGTCTAGATAGTGGCCCACATGAGTCCAGAGACCAGACTATGTGGAGAAACCAGAGACTCTCTGTGGTCCCCAGAGGTCTAGATAGCAGCTCACATTACTCCAGAGACCAGACCAGACTGTGTGGAGAAACCAGAGACTGTCTGTGGTCCCCATGGTCTATAAAGTAGCTCACATTAGTCCAGAGACCAGACTATGTGGAGGAACCAGAGACTGTCTGTGGTCCAAACAACAAGGTCTCTGCTGTATTTATGTCTAGATGACCTTATTTGGAGTGTTGATGGAGCAGCTACAATGTTAGCGTAGCCTAGCATCCGTCAACCAGACTCCATTCAGAAAACCAGCGTTTTAACAGTAGTTATCTGTGGTCTTGCAGACAGACCTGACAAAGCATGACTCAGCACCTTTTACTGATCACCATCATGATGGGAGTTATTTCAACATCCTTTTCATCTGGTTATTGATATTAAATCCCAGATCAATACTTTATTCTGGTTCCTCCAGCTGTGGTGAACCAGCCCACGTGGGTCTCTAGATCCAGTGAATCCAGTGAACCGAGCACCTCTGGATGATGTCATGGATCTGGGACTTCAACATATACAATGCAGCACTAGTGGTGATTTCAGCCCTGATGGAGGAGACCTGGTCTGGGTCTACGTGGGGGGAAGCCCCGCCTCATCTCTGAGTGACACCAATAAACACAAATGATCCAGCGGTCAAACATGTAAAACTCAACACAGAAGTGAGTGGGCCTCTGCAGAAACGTAATCTTCAGCTTCATAAAGCTACTCATGTCAGAAGGCTGTTAGAGAAACAGACTGTCAGTGAAGCGTTCAAACGTCCTGCTACTAAAACAAACAGCAGGATAAAAGGGGCTTTGCAGCAGCAGCAGCAGCAGCGTTCCCCTCACTGTGACCTCCATGTGGTGTCAACATGGCACATTCAGTACAAATATTAAGACAGAGTAGATAATGTTTTTGCAGTATCAGTGTGCCGGCGGATTTAAGCGGCGCTCACTGATCCAGAGATAAGCCTTCGTTTGTAAAGCTTTAAAATCAGCTCAGATGTTGAGCTGCTCTGCTCGTTAGTGTGGACACACCTGCAGCAGGAGTCCTACCTGTAGAAGTAAGAGCAGCCTCTCACACTGTTGTGGCAGAAGTGTTCCTGGGTCTTCTCTGAGCCGTAGTCCTCCCCCGGGTCCGACCACAGCAGGTCACACATGGGCCCGAAGGCCGGGGGCTCCTTGAACCGGTCCAGCTACTCACACACACAGAGACACACACACACACACACACAGAGAGACACACACACATACACATACACATTCAAAGATTTACATTAAAATGTCAAATCCACAGAAACTAAACCAGGAAGGATGTGTGTGTTTTCTTCTGACTGGGTTAAAAATGGACAGCTGTGGGGATTGTAATGATATTCTGGTGATCGATTTCCCTTCATGGTGAATGTAGGTCATCCACTGGTGACATACAGTAGCACACAGGAAGTGGCGGCGTAAGGAGACTGATGCAACGCCATAAAGTGAAGCAGTTCAAAACGTTTTCAGTCGGAGGGAAATTACTGACTAAACCTTCTCTTATAGAAACAAGTCATAACTTGGAGGGATTTGATTGGATGGTTGAGAAGATGAGCTCACCACCTTCTCTAGCTCTGATTGGTTGATGGATTGATGATGTCATTGGTCGGTGCTAACTGAGGTCAGCACGAGTCAGTTTGTTTAAGGCAGTATCTCCTGTATGTTTTGGGCCACGTGTTGTTAAAGAGGTGAGCAGGAACAGGAAGTGGTTACCTTCCGTATGTCGTCCAGACAGGTGACCTCAGGGCTCAGACCGCCATGAACACACAGGAACTGCTGGTTGAGGAGCGCCGCCAGGGGAAGGCAGTCAAACGCATCCATGCAGGCATCGTACACACGCTCAGAGTACTTGATTTTACCTGCAGGACACACACAGAGACAGGTGTGTGATGAACACACACACAGGTGGAGGTGCAGGTGGAGGTGCAGGTGGAGGTGCAGGTGGAGGTGCAGGTGTCGGAGGACTCACACTCCTGTTTGAAGGTGAAGTACTCGGTGAGATGCCGGCACTCGTGGTTCCCTCTGAGCAGGAAGAGGGTGTTGGGATGGTTGATCTTCAGAGCCCACAGGTAGAGGACACACTGCAGACACACAAACACAGTTAGAATACACACTGCAGAGACACACGCAAACACCTACACACACACACGTCAAACTGAAAACCCAGAACGCTTGGTTACCAGAGAGTATCCCAGCGACAGATACGTAACCACGGTAACCCACTGTCACTGCTGCTGATCATCTCATTGGAGACCTTTCCACTAAAAAACAATCTCATCTGTGACACAATAACAACATGTGTTTAAAGTCCAACCGGCCCACGAGTCCAGCCGTCTTCAATCCGCCCGTCTGCAGATCTGAGCTGTTCATCCTTCATACATCACAGTAGGGGTGTGCGATATGAAGATATTAGATCGTGAACGGTCAAAATGTCTCAAATCGCTCCGCAATCTGCCTTTCCAGAGAGATCGTTAGTATCGTGCTACAGCGCACAGTCGCTGTCCGCACGGAAATGTTTTTTGTGTGTAAACGCAGAAGTCTTGCACGTTTTGAGCCGAGAGAGGGGGGCAATATTCAGAGAAAAAAGTCACAGATACGCTACTTTATTGCAACGCTAACAAAAAAACGTAATTTATGCTAGCTAACGTCCCATGAATGTACGTACATTTATCTTTCTAATTAATCCATGCCAATGTGTGACAATGCCTCGTTAAGGTCCTTAGGGTGATGGCTGCTGATGGTTATTGTTGTTGTTTTTTTAATATGGGCCAAATTGTCATCTTATGGGTGTTTATTGATCGGGTGGTTAGGCTAAGATGTAGCCGTAAATTCACTTGTTGTCAGAGCAACAGCAAACATCTGGTCAAGCACCGTGTTTACTTCCTCTATGACCGCTATAATAAAGTAGAACATTTGCTACTTTAAAACTAGCAAATCTGCGACTTCATAAAGTAGCAAAATTGCAACACATAAATTTGCAACATTTTTCTATGAATATTGCGCACCTCCCTCTGTGTTGAATGTTCATACTTGCAAATTTGATTACAATCTGTTGGAAAAGGTACTTTGGCCTAAATGGTCTGTAATTCTTTCAGTTTTGTTACCTTGTAGGGCTATATTTTTCTAAATAGGGAAATTAGTTTGGTTGTACTGTTGTACTGGATCGTGATCCTGCCTGAAAAAAATCGTGATGATGTTTTTGCCATATCGCCCACCCCTACATCACAGGGACATTCTGGGTCAGCAGGGAAGCATCCCGGGATCAGGAACCCGGCAGGGAGACTACAGGAGATCACCTGACGTACCGGGGGCAGGAGCCAATGAGTGGCCAGCAGTCACAGGAAGTCCCCGGTGGAGTGTTTTATGTTCTTACTGATGTTGGTGCCAGCAGCGTGGCGAACCCGCCGAGGACTCGCGAAGGTCCCCTACACCAAGATGAACCCACATAGACCAGCAGGTCCTCCTCAGGCTCCTGCATCCAGAGAAGTCCTCGACCCCGCCCAACATCTTTACCCCCGTATCATAGCAACCAGACACAGCCAGAAAGACACATGTGATATGGGATACTTGAACCAGATTAACACCTTCTCCCTCTGGAGAGCATCGAGCCTTCGGCGTCTCTCTGAACTTCTAAACTAATCTGGTTCAGCAGGTCTCTGATTCTGACTACGTCTTGGAACGACGGTCAGACCAGCTGCACCAGAGCACTTCTCCAGAGACCCCCGGTCCTTCCTAGGCTGGGAATGTGTGTGTGTGTGTGTGTTGGGGGGGGGCAGACAGTGTGTCTTTCATTTCCTACGACTATTTAAAGACGCTCCGCTAAGCCGAAGCCGCTGCTCCAAATGTCAGATGAAACGGCAGAAAGTCAAACGCGTGTGAGCGCGTCGCCGCCTACCTCGATGCTGAAGTAGCCCCGATCCACGTAGTCCCCCAGGAACAGGTAGCGGGTGCTGCTGGGGGATCCGCCCACCTCGAACAGCTTCATCAGGTCAAAGAACTGTCCGTGGACGTCTCCACACACTGCACACAGGAGACAGGTCAGCTGGTCAGTTAGCATCAACAACCCGTCTGACTGCCTGTCTGTGGCCTGTTCAAGGTGCATTTCCATGCTTTTCCAGCACCTTCCAGCTGTGGTAAACTACATATTTGTATCAATCCAATCATCAGTATTCAGTCTACTTATTATTGCACTTGTTCATCAAATTAAAAGTTTTTGTATAATAATAATAAGAATAATAGGCTTATAACAAAAAGAAGAAGTATCAGAAGAAGAAACTGCTGTGATGTCTCCCTCTTTAATATGTACCTGTTGTAATTGAGGTTCAAAACAGTACGGTGCACTACGCAGGTCTCACTAGTTTGTGCCAAGTGCATGTTAAAGAAATGTTAACAAGAAAGGTTTTGATATCCATATTGTATGAATAGTTACATAGATCAAGTAAAAATCTAAACTAAAGAAAAATAATGATTTGGGATGGCTGTAGTCTGGGGCAGCCTACCTGTGATGGGGGCTTCCACCTCCAGCATGCACTTCTCCTGGCGCAGGATGGCGGCGCCGTCGTTGATGATCCGGAGAGCTGTCTCCTCCTCCAGCCGGCCCTCCTTCACCAGGTGGGCCTTCAGCACCTCCACGCTGGGCCTCCCATCCACGTACAGGTCCTGGACCGACAGCCGGGTCCCGGGAGGATACGGCACCGCTACGGGACAGAAGGACAGACGGTTCAAACCCGTCCACATACAGGTCTGGGACCCGCATCCCAGGAGGACACGGCACCGCTACAGGACAGAAGGACAGACGGTTCCCGTCCACATACAGGTCTGGGACCCGGGTCCCAGGAAGACATGGCACCGCTAAGGGACAGAAGGACAGATGGTTCAAACCCATCCACATACAGGTCTGGGACCCGGGTCCCAGGAGGACACGGCACCGCTACATGACAGAAGGACAGACGGTTCAAACCCGTCCACATACAGGTCTGGGACCCGGGTCACAGGAGGACAGGGCACCGCTAAGGGACAGAAGGACAGATGGTTCAAACCCATCTACATACAGGTCTGGGACCCGGGTCCTAGGAGGACACGGCACCGCTACGGGACAGAAGGACAGAGTCAGACCATTCAAACCCATCCACATACAGGTCACGCCCCTCGTTAACCGAGCCCGTCAAACCAGGCTCTCTGACACTAAAAACACTCTGTAGGAGACGGGTCCTGGTCCAGGGAGGCAGAACGAGACCCCCAGACCAGAAGGTAAACGATGGATCAGACCTGCAGATTCATGGAGGCAGGAGCTTTTTTATTTAGTCTCTTTCTAAACTTTTACTGAACTAAACACACAGAAGCAGCGTTGAGCTTCTAGACTTATTATTATTATTATTATTATTATTATTATTATTAAACCAACACTGTAACTTCTATTCTTCTATTTGACACCCATCTTATTCGGTATTATTTTTAGTTTTTACTTTATATTCTCTTGGCCCTAAAATGTTTTAAACTTATTTTCTTTATTAACACAATAAAAATAAATGAGATGACCAAGTAGTCTAGGCCTATGTGAACAAGTCATTTGTTGAAGAATTAAAAATAAATAAATAAATAAAAACACAGCACCACTTGACTGTCATTATTGTGCAGTTTTTTTTAGATCAATTTGAAAAAGATGTCTCTTGTAGGCCATCCCTGAAAAAACGTGTAAAATTAAATACAATAAATAATATGTTGCCCGGGAGTAGAAAAATAAATAAGTGCAGTAATAAATCCATAAGATAGCTAAACTAAAAGTACTAGAGTAAAATGGTTAACTCAGAGATGAAGACAAATTAATCATAAATAAATGATTGTGAATGATGTGATGAGGGATTTTATCTGTCTTATTTATAAAGGTTTATATATAAACATATATACAGACAGACAGACAGATGTGGTGGGGGCGTGATGCGAGTCCAGGAGGACTCCAGACTGGTGGATTCCACAGACCGGACCCACACTGGAGAGTGGGGACTCGGCAGTAGTCAGTGATATTCCAGAGCTGAACTGGAGACTTTATGTGGTTTTGGATTCTGCAATCATGACGGCATGTCGAGGCTCGACCTGAAGACAAAGGAGCAGTTTGGCAGCACAAAGCAGCGCCTGGAGGAAATACCAAGCAGCTTAATACCTGGAAAACACCAGGGCTCACACAAAGGTAGACTTGTGGATCTGAAGGACCAGGTCCTGCTGGAGCTCTTTGTTTCTATGCTGAGATTGAAGGGTTGTTATGTCACGTATATAATTAGCAGTGTCTACAAGCTGTATGAGATTTCACCATTTAAATAATTCAGTTACGGCTGATTTTTATTCAAGACCAACAGATTCACGAGTGGCTCCTGAATATCACCGTACAGATAGTGAGACGACTCGACGGCAAAACATCAGGAGACGTTCAGGAATAATCTTAATTAAAGATGTACATGTGTGCAGTCAGCTGATGTCTCTATACTTGAGTTCATGTGATTTATTTCATAGTTAACTTCATATTTACAACCAGATATCATGCTTAACAGCGAGTAATAAGACGTTTCTGTAAAACAGCGCCCCCATCAGCCCATCAGTACCAGTTCAGGTGGAGAGTGATACTGCAGCAGGGAGACAGAAACCCTCTAAATGATATAAATCCAGATGCAGTTCTGTGAGAAGTTGATGAGGGAAAGCTGCTGAAATCAGGAAGGCCCCACAGTAAGTGTAGAAAGCTCTGGTAGAGGTGAAGAGAATGTCACTCTTTTCCTTTCAGTCCACTTCAGGGTCCTGAGAAACCCGACTAACCAGCCTCCAACACGTGGTCTCCGGAAGATTGTGTCAATCATCAATCGAATGCTTTTTTTTAAAAACGCATTGTCCAACGTTGTCCTCGCCTTGGCCTCCCCACATAGAAAAATGCTTTGGTCACATGAAGTCTGATGAACAATAACGTTTTCTGAATCACAATCTCACCATCAGAAACAGCCGATAGCGGCACATCACGGAGATATTAAGTGATAAAAATTTTAATCTAATTTGAATATTGAATAAAATATGGAATGAAATTTGACTAGTATGAAAGAGGAACATTGCCGGCTGTAGTCCGATCTCATATTGATATGGACTCACACAGTGATGACATCAGACACGTTGGAGTAACAGCTCTGTACATTCGGAATCTCACACACTTAGAAGCTGAAGTGATTGATCTGATGGGACGGGAAGTTCAACAGGATCATGCGACTCCTTAAACTGGTGTCATGCGATTTACTGTACAACCTCTGAGTGAGACCTCTCCCCTCACAGATGGTCTTTAGTCAAGTTACAGCCACACAAACTGACGACCAAACAGCCGTCTGAGACCAGGACCCAGGGGATCTGATCTTGCACTGCAAAGATTTTATATATGAGGAATCACATGAACATTTTAACATCCACAATCACCTCGGCCTCATAGTTAATATGCAAAGCCGCCCCCCCTCCCCCTCTCAGTGGCCCAGTGGTCTAGTTCAGTGTGTAACTCTGAAACCAAACCAGGTCGCTCACATCCAGCCAATCACATTGCTGGGAGGCTCTGAACTGGTTCATCACAGCCCAGAGAGAGGGCTGTGATGGAGCTGGTGATCTACTCATAATGATCTGCTTTCTGACGAGGAAAACTAAGACTTGGCGGCAGGAAGTGGTATTATATTTGCATTATTGATGCCACTAGTTTTCTCAATAAAGCAGAACATATTCAACTTATTGTCACACATGAAAGAAAAAACAGTCTCAATTTAGACGCTCCAGCTCCACCACAGGACTCTGAACCAGGTCTAAGTATGTACAGGTCCATTATAGCTCAGGTCCTACGGTCTCTGTCTGTCTGTGTGTGTGTGTGTCCGCCCGTCTTAAGAAGGCCGCTTTAATGATGTGACGCTCTCCTGCAGATTTACACTGCTAAGCCTCACTAACCCACTGAGCCAATCATACAAGGCCGTTCACCAGGACGACGGTTCACCAGGACGACGGTTCACCAAGACGACGGTTCACCAAGACGACGGTTCACCAGGACAGCCGTTCACCAGGACAGCCGTTCACCAGGACGACCGTTCACCAGGACGACCGTTCACCAGGACGACCGTTCACCAGGACGACCGTTCACCAGGACGACCGTTCACCAGGACGACCGTTCACCAGAACGAGCGTTCACCAGAACGAGCGTTCAACAGGACTACCGTTCACCAGGACGACCGTTCACCAGGACGACCGTTCACCAGGACGACCGTACCATTCAACAGGACCGCCGTTCACCAGGACGACCGTTCACCAGGACGACCGTTCACCAGGACGACCATTCAACAGGACAGCCGTTCACCGGGACGACCGTTCACCAGGACGACCGTCACCAGGACGACCATTCACCAGGACGACCATTCACCAGGACGACCATTCACCAGGACGACCATTCACCAGGACGACCATTCACCAGGACGACCTACTGGTTGAACTAGTGTCACTATGCCAACATCACGATGTAGACACGATAGCAGTCCAAGTATGGACCGCAGCACAAACCTGGATCATCAGCGAACGTAAACGAAGGACACGTTTCCACGACAACGGTGTCCCTAGAAACAGAAGTGTTTCATCTTTGCATTTTCAAAAAGTTTGGCGTTTAGTCGACATTGTTTGCTCACGGATCCTGGAAAAGGAAGCTACAACACTGCAGTGTGGCTGCTAGGCCAGAAGGTGGCAGTGAAGCCTTCTGGTGCCTTCCACCATGTAATCACCCATCCATCCATGTATCACCCATCCATCCATGTATCACCCATCCATCCATGTATCCACCATCCATCCATGTATCCATCCATGCATCCATCCATCCATGCATCCATCCATGTATCCATCCATGTATCCACCATCCATCCATGTATCCATCCATCCATCCATCCACCCATGTATCCACCATCCATCCATGTATCCACCATCCATCCGCCCATGTATCCACCATCCATCCATCCACCCATGTATCCATCCATGTATCCACCATCCATCCATGTATCCACCATCCATCCGCCCATGTATCCACCATCCATCCATCCACCCATGTATCCATCCATGTATCCACCATCCATCCGCTCATGTATCCACCATCCATCCATGTATCCACCATCCATCCATGTATCCATTCATCCATCCATGTATCCACCATCCATCCATGTATCCACCATCCATCCATGTATCCATTCATCCATCCATGTATCCATCCGCCCACCTAAGCCAATATGTATTTATTATCTATAGTTATTTCACTTGAAACTCCTTATTAATTTTGCAGTAAAGTTCATACTAAAATAGGAAATATGGATTTAATTCACACAGGAGTAAAGATTGAAGGGCGTAATCCTGTGGTTATTTAATATAGACTATGTATTCAATAAGAATAAAACATGTTACCATTGTGTCATGTATACAGTATCTATCTATCTGTGATCGATATACAATATATGGTATAACATAATATATGAAACAACGTGAAGGAGTCCGGGCTCTTGGAGGAAACCGGTTCTGCTGTTATAATAAAGTGTTTCACGTCTTAAAGTCCTTTTCTAAAAACAGCTGTTGGAAAGAGAAGGTCGTCTTCTATTCAGGCCAACACACACACAGAAACACACACGCACACACGCACGCACACAGAAACACACGCACGCACACACTCTCACACACACACACACACACACACACACACACACACACACACACACACACACACACCACACACACACACCTCCTGCATTCAGCAGCACTGCAGTGTTGCGTTTACATCCACAACCATACGGTCGTTGTTCACACGACGTTAGCCTCCACATAAGCCTCCCTCCCCCGGACTCCGGCTGCTTTCTGTCCCCGACCAGCAGCCGGGGGTCCGGGGCGTCGAGCTAACTGCTCTCAGTAGACCTAGTCTCGGTAGACCCGGACTGCATGTGAACGCTTACAGTTGGACGTCAGAAGCACATAGTTGACATCTGGCAACTCGGACAGCTAAGCTAAGAAGCTAACTCAGTAGCCGTCGCTTGGCTTGATAAAGTTGCGTCGCCGGGCGGGCTGACCCCCCTGGCGGGGCTGCTGGAGGCGGGTAGACCCGCGACCCACCAGAAACCCCGAATAGACTAGCCGCTGAGCACGAGCAGAGCAGTTTGATGACAAGCCGCCCCCGTTAGCGAGCTAGCTCACTTCCTGCACCGGGGAGAAAACGTTATAAATACACGTCACGTACCTTTAATGGGTCGCTCCGTGGTGGATAGCTTGTTCTGGTCTTTCGCCGACATGGTCCGTCCTAGTCGGGCTGCAGGTCGGAGACAGACGGGCTCGGTTTCTAACCAAACTTGATAAATTCCTTCCTCGCTAGCTAGCCAGCTAGCTGGAGTGAGCTAGCCGCGCTAGCTAAGTTCAGCCGCGGCTCGGAGTCGCTTATCCGCAGACCGGGGGACCGAGCCGAGCCGAGTTCACCCTGACTGGGGGAGGGAGAAGGGGAGAGAGCGCTGAAACCAACAAATTCAAGCGTTGTTCCTTCCTGCTCCGCGCTGACTGATGCTACCGAGCCGCTGTCAGCGTCTGCGAGGCGGATCCACTGGTCCAGGAAACGGCCCGGGCGCCGCCGATGGTGATGCCTTCAGGAGCGTCGGATCATTTCTCAGTTTGGTCGCTGCGTGTCGGACGAGCCGCGTCGGGTACAGGCCGTTGCCGGGCTCCGCTGCCGGGCTCCGCTGCTCCGTCGGGGTCCGAGGTGTCGTCCAGACCCTCTGTCGGATTACAATAATCCACCGCAAGAGGATTTCCTACAACACGGCTCAACGCGGGGGGCTGTGGGTAGTGTAGTATTAATGCGATATTAATGCGATGTGTTCATGGTCCGCTGAGCGGCGGAACTCCCAGTGTTTCCCGCGGAGGAAACGAGCTTACTTAAATATGACATGTCTTTATGAATTCATACTTTACTTTTCATTCAGGTGATGGGTTTGATTGTAGTGATGTAAACTTCCCCTTTAAAGGGAATTAAAAACCGACTTTTAATCTGTTCTTTAAATAATGTTAGTTTAGCATTATTTTTCTTTTTTGAATTGACTTGAATTCATTTAAAATCTTATTGTTGTAATTGTTAGTGTTGTAGTTTGTATGAAAGTTTCTATAGAAATAAATAATGTAAAGGACAAATTGTACTTGTACTTGACTTGAGTTCCCTCCTGTGTACTAGTACTTGACTTCCCTCCTGTGTACTTGTACTTGACTTGAGTTCCCTCCTGTGTACTTGTACTGGACTTGAGGTCCATCCTGTGTACTTGTTCTCCTTTAACCCTCGGTAGAGAGAATAAATATAAAACATGAAACTACTCCTCCTTCGTCCTCCTCTGTTTTCCCCCCGTCCTCCTCCATCCTCCTGTCCTCCATCCTCCTCCACTATCCTCCCTGTCCTCCTCCTCCATCCTCCTGTCCTCCTCCGTCCTCCTCTATCCTCCTCCTCCGTCCTCCTCTGTCCTCCTCTGTCCCCCTCCTCCGTCTTCCTCCTCTGTCCTCCTCTGTCGTCCTCCTCGGTCTTCCTCCTCTTTCCTCCTCTGTCCTCCATCCTCCTCCTCTATCCTCCCTGTCCTCCTCCTCTATCCTCCCTGTCCTCCTCCTCTGTCCTCCTCCGTCCTCCTCTATCCTCCTCCTCCGTCCTCCTCTGTCCTCCTCTGTTCTCCTCCTCCGTCCTCCTCCTCGGTCTTCCTCCTCTGTCCCCCTCCTCCGTCCTCCTCCTCTATCCTCCCTGTCCTCCTCTATCCTCCCTGTCCTCCTCCTCTATCCTCCTGTCCTCCTCCGTCCTCCTCTATCCTCCTCCTCTGTCCTTCTCTGTCCTCCTCTGTCTCCCTCCTCGGTCTTCCTCCTCTGTCCTCCTCCGTCCTCTATCCTCCCTGTCCTCCTCCTCTGTCCTCCTCTATCCTCCTCTGTCCCCCTCCTCTGTCCTCCTCCTCTATCCTCCCTGTCCGCCTCCTCCTTCCTCCTGTCCTTCTCCGTCCTCCTCTATCCTCCTCCTCTGTCCTCCTCTGTCCCCCTCCTCTTTCCTCCTCTGTCCTCCTCTTCTATCCTCCCTGTCCTCCTTCTCCGTCCTCCTTTATCCTCTATCCTCCTCTGTCCCCCTCCTCTGTCCTCCTCCTCTATCCTCCCTGTCCTCCTCCTCTGTCCTCCTGTCCTTCTCCGTCCTCCTCTATCCAACTCCTCCGTCCTTCTCTGTCGTCCTCTTTCCCCCTCCTCGGTCTTCCTCCTCTTTCCTCCTCCGTCCTCCTCCGTCCTCCTGTCCTCCTCCTCTATCCTCCCTGTCCTCCTCCTCCGTCCTCCTGTCCTTCTCCGTCCTCCGCTATCCAACTCCTCCGTCCTTCTCTGTCCTCCTCTGTCCCCCTCCTCGGTCTTCCTCCTCTTTCCTCCTCTGTCCTCCTCCGTCCTCCTGTCCTCCTCCTCTGCCCCCCATGTTGAACCCTGGAAATAGAAACCCTGTAGATGGTCTGGACCAGCAGCAGTTGCTGTTGGAGCCTCCAGAGAACCAGACTTTTACCAACATCCTGTCCATGTAAGGGGTCTTTGCAGGTCTGGGGGTCCCACATGGACCCCGGTTGGTCCATCCTTCACTCAGACCGTCATCAGGTCTCAGACAGCTGCTGTATTTAAACCACCGGTCACTGCAGCAGATTAGCAGTGTGACGGAGTCTGAACCGGCAGCAGGATGGTAAGTTTCATATTAATTATTGTTATCAATAGATTTATATGTGAAAGACATGTTTTCATAGCAAAACTAGTTTTAATATTGAATAACAGGAAGATCAACTGGATCCATTTCTCATTTAACTTCAGTGTCTGTTTATTTCTCTATTGTTGTACAAAAATATTGTATATTTAAATTAAAATCATCAATAAATAAATATCAAATCAGACAAAAACCAGACAAAAAACAAACCAGTTTCAATTGTAAATAAATACATGTGTTTATACAAAACACAAGTAAATTGATTTCTTCTTCATCTTCCTAAAACTCTTCCTAAAAAACTGAATGGGATAAATTTGGGATGTTTTTATTTTGTGCTTCATAATTACATCTGGTTGGTTTTATTGCTCGTTATGAATTAAAGTGGGGCTGCATGGTGGTGTAGTGGGTAGCACTCTCGCCTCACAGCGAGAGGGTCCCGGGTTCGATTCCCGGGTTGGGCTCGGGTCCGGGTTCCTTCTTTGTGGAGTTTGTATGTTCTCCACGTGTAAGCGTTGGATCTCTCCGGGTTCTCTGGCTTCCTTCCACAGTCCAAAGACATGCAGGATGGAGATAGGTTCATTGATGACTCTAGATTGCCCGTAGGTGTGAGTGTGAATGGTTGTCTGTCTCTATATGTTGGCCCTGTGATAGACTGGCGTCCTGTCCAGGTGAACCCTGCCTTCGCCCAATGTCAGCTGGGATTGGCTCCAGCCCCCCGCCCCCCGTGACCCTGAATACAGGATACAGTGGTAGACGATGGATGATTTAAAGTTGATCCTGTTTATTTTTAACCACATTAAAGAGGGAATCTGTGCTGCGTTCACTGAACTCTTCAAAAAGTCGGATTGTTGCCATTTCATTTAAGGTTGAAACAATCCGTGTTCCCTTTATCTTCTAACGTGTTTTAATGAGGTAAATTACATTTGAAGGCAAGCAGGAAGACGAAGAAGAAGGAGGGCGGAGCCAAACGAGCTCAGAGAGCTTCGTCCAACGTCTTCTCCATGTTTGAACAAACTCAGATTCAAGAGTTCAAAGAGGTGAAATCATCGTTATAATATAATATTATAATAAATAATAATGCTGATGAATTAAATGAAATTAAATAACGGTTTCATAGAGTTCTTCGTCATCTTTCAGGCGTTCACTCTCATCGATCAGAACCGGGACGGATTCATCGACAAGGAGGACCTGAAGGATACGTACGCCTCTCTGGGTGAGTCCTCTGTGATGTCACACGGTCCCGTGGTCATGTGGGCATGTGGACCAATGAGCTGTCTGTCTGTCTGCTGTCTGTCTGTCGGGGCAGGTAAACTGGAGGTGAAGGAGGAGGAGCTGGAGGAGATGCTGAAGGAGGCGACGGGTCCCATCAACTTCACCATGTTCCTCACGCTGTTCGGGGGGAAGCTGCACGGTGAGGCCTGCTGCATTCTGGGAAGTGTAGGAGACTCACAGCATGAGCTGCAAAGTAGCTCAGTACTTTTACCCAAGTACTGTACTTAAGTACAACTCTGAGGTACTTGTACTTTAGTGGAATATTTCTCTGGTCATTATACTTAGACTCACATTTCCCAGAGAGAATTAAATGCTCTTAATGTAGTACTCTTAGCAGTGTAGAAATATGTGTTACTAGTAAAAGTACTGCATTTAACATTCAGTTATAACATCAACATTATTACAAAAGTACAAAAGAAAAGGTACTCTTTATGTAGAATCAGTTAGCCGATTGACAGAAAATTAATGACATTTTAATGGAAAAACATTTTGACTTATAATATAAAATAGTAGTTGTATCAAATTCTAATAATCAACTTCTGGATTTTATCTAATCTTTGAACTTGACGTTGAACGATGTCATCTGTGGCTCACCTGAGCTGACCTGTCTGTGGTTGACCTGAGCAGGTACGGACCCTGAAGATGCAATCTTGAACGCCTTCCGGCTGCTGGACGCCGACGCCAGCGGCAGCATCCACCGAGACGAGTGAGTCCGAGACCCGAATCCTTCACAACGCTCTGATTTCACACTGTGACTCGGTTTGTTTCCTTCCAGGATCCAGAAGCTTCTGATGACTCAAGCTGACAAGTTCACAGCTGACGAGGTAAACCAGTTAATAACATTATTAATGTGTTATTAACATGTTATAAACATTATTAACGTGTTAGTAACGTGTTAGTAACGTTCATGGCTGAAATTCTGAATTACATGAAAAAAAGAAGGAAAATCTCAGCGTAGAAAATTTTATTTGAATTGAAACACGTTGAAATGCAGAAATGAAATAAGTACAAAAGTACTAACAAAGCAGAATAATACATATATGATTGATGTGTTGTGTTGATCTTTTTAAAAATGCAGATCATTTTAATGACTTATATCATCTGTAATAATAATGTATTAGATTATTTATAATCTGAATATTAAAGCTGTTGCAGTAAAAAGTACAACATTCAAAAAATAGAAAGTAGCAGGAAATATAAATACTCAAGTACAAGTACTTCAAAACAAAGAGTACTCGATTATATACAATGAAACTAACATTCAGGACTCAGCAGATGATCCAGGAATCACAGAACCATAGTACATTAATAACTGTGGTTATTATTCGGTGGTTGCAGGTGAAGCAGATGTTCGAGTCCTCCAACATCGATGCTGCAGGAAACCTGGATTATAAATCTCTTTGTTACATCATCACACACGGGGAGGAGCAGGACGAGTCATGAAATATTACTATTACATATCATATATTATAACGGTTGCAGTTAGAGGACAAATATCAAAGATCTACATTTGTTTTTCTTTCAGTTCAAATAAAACATTTTAACTTGGAATGTATGGACATTTTGGTTATTGTAACATGAAACGGAGATTTAGCATTTAACTCTAAATCTGATGTACTTTACTTCACTTGAGTACTTCCTACTTCTCCTGCACCACATCTCAGAGGTAAATATTTATTTTTGCATTTTTGCAGTTCCTTTCATCCCTTCCTGTCCAGGTCAAACCTCGTATCTCCAGAAGAGTTGATGCTGAATGTTTGTGATGAACTGAAGAAAAACCAAACCAGGAGATTGTCACAGGAGGGATGATCAACCTAATATCCTCATTACTGCAGCAGGAATACTAATCCACAAACATCAGATAATAGTACTACATTAATACTTTACTACTTGAAATACTTTCACATACTTTTACTTCAGGAAGGTTTTTAGACATAGTTCAGTATTTTAGTTTGGTATTATTACTTTTACTTATAGTGCAGTGTTCTCACAGAGGGGTATAAGTACTTTACTCCACCATCATTATTTTTACTTTTACTACTTCAACTACAGTTTCATCCTTTTACATGAGGAATATTTTTACTAGACTTTTGCCGGGGTTCCACAAGGCTCAATGCCTGGACCACCGCTTTTTGAGTTTTGCTGATCTCAAGGTTTTCAATGCAGGATTTGTACTTGTAGTGGAGTATTTTCACAATTAAAAACCTTATTCTGTTGTGTAAACATGAAGTGAAGAGAGTTTAATTTTAATACTGAGGTCATTGTTCCGATGTATTGTATCTTTGTATTTGAAAGGTGGTACTTTTACTGCAGTAAAAGATCAGTAACCATAAACTTTATGAGCAAAACACAGAATATTTACTCTTTTGAAGAGAAAGAAATCAGCACCAGATTGGTCCACAGCCTCGCTGTCACCGGAGTTCCAGTGGTTTTAGTTCATTGATGGGCAGCACGGCGCCTGCTGACGTCCACGCCAGCGGGTCACATGGTCCAGGTCACATGCAGGCTGCAGCTTCAGCGTCTGTGAGGACGAAGAAGGCGAGCGAGAACGCAGGAAGCTGCAGACGCTCAGCTGGAGGAAGTCGAGCTGCTTTCAAGTCGGGGAGAGTTTCATCGTCCAGCATCTTCAACACGCCGCCGTTCAGCTTCACCGACCTGCAGCACAGACAGAGTCACAGACACAAACACAGAGTCACAGACACAGAGTCACAGACACAGAGTCACAGACACAAACACAGTCACAGACAGAGTCACAGACACAAACAGAGTTACAGACACAAACACGGAGTGGCAGACACAAACACGGAGTGGCAGACACAAACACAGAGTCACAGACACAGAGTCACAGACACAAACACAGAGTCACAGACACAGAGTCACAGACACAAACACAGTCACAGACAGAGTCACAGACACAAACAGTCACAGACACAGAGTGACAGACACAAACAGTCACAGACACAAACACAGGGTCACAGACACAGACACAGAGTCACAGACACAGTCACTGAAACACTACCGTTACTCCTTTACTACAGGTCTGTTACTCCAGTACTAGACCCGGACAGGAAACGGATGTTTCAGGTGAGTGAGGAGGGAGACGGTACCTGGAGTCGAGGCCCGCCTCCGACTGCAGGATGAAAGCCTCCACTGGGCCGGAGGAGGCTGCGGCAGGAACCCGGATCTGGACTGGCTTCTTATTCAGGTTCAGAGAGATCAATGTGACCGATCCGCTTCTGTAGCTACAGAAATACAGACGAGTGGCTGCAACAGGTCTCAGCAGACAGTGGGGGTGTGATCTTGAAGCAACAGTACCTGTTTCTGTTGGAACAGTGCAGATAGAGTCTCACTCTCTTACTGCCGGCAAAGCCAGACAAGTCCACGTTCAAGACCTCCAGACCCACGAGTCTCTTGTAGAGAACCGACAACCAATAATCCTGGAGGAATGTAAATGTAAATGTAAATGTAGGAAGCCACAGTGAGGTCACAGCATGAAACCGAATGCCCAAGAGCTGACAACATGCGACATGTTTACGTAGTTAGTTCAGTCACATGTTAGCTGGACAAAAGAATCATGTGAGCAAAACATAAAAAACCTTAAAAACACATTAAAGACCTCGTCTCAACTTGAAAGAAACCGGATGAAGCCGGATTCAAATATGATTATAGTTATAAATGATGAAGAATCTCACAGGAAGAGGATCCAGATTCTCATCAACCAGGTGGTAACTGCCAGAACCAATGAACACCTGCCGCATCACAACATCCAGACCCAGTCTGGCTGCCAGGCCCAGTTTATCCAACCACCTGGGGACAGCATGGAGTCAACACTGAAACACATTAATAACACTGAAAAACGTTAATAATGCTGAAACGCACTAATAACACTTAAACACATGTTAATAACACTTAAACATGCATTAATAACACTGAAGCACGTTAATAACACTGAAACGCACTAATAACACGGAAACACACGTTAATAACATGTTCATAACACTGAATGGCGTCAATAACATAATGTTACATACTATGCGCTAAGATATTATTATTATTCTGCATGAGAACAGTTTTACGATGAAAAGCAACCATTGTTGTTACTGAGCAGCTGTGAGGTCATGAGACAGGGGTGCTAGGTAATCAGTTAACCCAATAAAGCATTAGGAGTCCTCAGAGACCACACGGCTCCTGTTAGACCTCCATGGGGACCATTGAGACTGCAGCTTTTTGTTTTTAGTCCTTCTCTAAGCAACTTTACTGAGATGCAAGTTACGTTAAGTCAGTTGGTCAATAAAATGTGAGGAAATAGTTCCTGGCATTCTGGTTGCCACAGAGACGACTTCAAAGAGTCCAAATGATTTAAACTCACATGAACCCGGCGACGAAGGTGTCCGACAGTCCAGCGGCTCCTCCACCGTAGGCCGAGCTGGTCTCTCCGAGCCAGACCGGCTTCTCAGGAGACGCCAGCTTCACTTCCTAAACCAGAAAACATCCACTGTTACATCTGGACTCCAACAGTCCACGTGTCTGACTCTGGGGGTCCAAGTGTCCGACTCCGAGGGTCCACGCGTCTGTCCACATTATTACCTCCAGGACTTCTTTGATCTTCAAGGCCAGAGAGTCCAGGATCTCAGGGTCTAGGAAGTCCTCCAAAGACGTGTCTCTCCCATTCACATAGTAACTAGCAAACAGAGAGAGAAGCATTCGGTAAGAGAAAAGGAAGTAATGGAGCCTGTGTATGATGTGTACTTATACACTGTGTACTCATGACACACAAAGTACAAAGTGGTCCAGTAGGATCCAGGTCCGGTCTGTGTGTGGTGAACTCACTGGTGCCAGGTACAAGCATCAACGGCCTCAGATCCGGTCTGCAGGAACCTGCAGCAACAAGCACCAAGAACTAGTACAACAGTACACACAATACTAGTACAACAGTACACTCAGTACTCTCAGATACCGGGTTCATGTAGTACAACAGTACACTCAGTACCAAGTAATTCAATTATAAACCCGAATCGTCACAGAAATATCACAGTATATTTATATACATATAAATATAAATAAATGTGCCGTCTCACCCCTCCAGCAGGTCTGTCCGATGGTCTCGAGGCTGACCCACATCGGGCCCGTACAGCCCGGCGTCCCGGTAAAACTTGGACTCGTTCATCATGGCTCTGAGACGAGTGAAGTCCAGACCCAGCTGGACCCCGTCCACCCGGATCCCGGCCTTCTTCTGGTAGCTGTTTGGTTCTGGACACAAGCAGGTGAACCAGCAGAGCTCAGATCCAACGTGCTGTGATGTCACAACATGAAGTCACTTCCTGTTTGCTCAGCGATGTGATGAAAGGCCTCACAGCCAATGAAAACGCTGTAAACTTAAAGCTCAGATAAGAGACCACATAAGAGGTATCACGGTTACGCCACACCGATAATCACGTAAAAGAATCTATTTCCCACCTGAGTGGATGTCTGGTAGCTAAAGGTTCGTTAGCGTTAGCGTAGCTTACCGTTGCCCAGCTCCCAGGACATCCGGTAGCGTCGGGACTCACAGTAGCGCAGCAGCGAGCCGGCGTTGCTGCTGTTCCAGATGTTGTCAGCTGTTCTGAGCAGAGCGTTCAGGCCGAAGATCAGATCCAGACCGGAGCAGTTGGTGAAGGAGTACAGCAGATCTACAGTGTTCTCTGGGACAGGAAGAGCAAGTACTCACAACCTTTACTACTACAAGTACTAATACCACACTGTGAAAATACTCCTTGAAACCCTTATTGAAGTAAAAGTACATAATCAGTTAAAAAGCAGTGGTCCAAGCATCAAGCCCTGTGGGACTCCTGATACAAGTCTGAACCACAGAAAACCTGATCGACCACATTAATGTCAACATTCATTGGAGGCATTGATGAATGTGAGAATGACCATGTCATGTGACGTACCTGTGAACTTCACCCTCCTGTACTTCCTATTTAGGTCTTCTCTCATCAGGACCAGCTGTTGGTGGGTCCAGGCCTTCTTCAGCTGGTCCTCCAGCCACGAGGGCAGATCCAGGTCTCCACACGACGCCTCTGACAGGACGGGACATTAGTCATATTTCACACATCTCCCCCAATATTACAGAAAATCAGTTTGTTCCAATATGCTAATTCAATATTCTAAACGAGGTGGCGATGATCGAGAAGGGTTCAGGTCTGTGGGAGAAACGAGCATTTACCTGCTGAGAAACCCGAGTCTTGATGAGTCCTCCTCGGGCTGAACTCCATGAAGTCTTGTCTGGTCCCCCCAAATCTCAGAAAGGCTGGACTTAGTGCTTTAGCCAGAGTCCTGATCTTTGGAGAGCTGGAGAGGAAATATATGGATATATATGTATACATACAATATATATTTATAAATATATATATATATATGTATACATATACACACATATTTATAAACATACTACGCATATACTGTTCATCCGACAAAAGGAGACGTTTGAAGACGTCTCTGTAGATTTCTGTTTAGATCGAGTAATTGAAGAATCACAATAAACATATAACGTCTGTATTTATACAACATAATACTACAATATAAAAGTACTCGGAATGAAGTATTGTGGTATGTTTAACGATCTTTAACTACATAATAAGCTAAGACTTTGCCATTTCATTCTCTGTCGGTTTACAGAAAAAGTTTGTTTGCAGCTTTTACGGTTTCTTCCTTTCCGGGACTTGAACGCACCTCAGCAGGGACATGAACGCCTCATCGGCGGCCAGACTGGCGTCGATGGTAACGGACAGAAAGCGCGGGTCCACCCGGCGGATCACCGACAGATTCAGATCCACGACTGAAGAGTTCCGGTCCAGGTCTGTGGCGACGTGGACTCCTGTTCCAGTAGTCTGGTTCCAGAGGAGAACCAGAACCAGCAGCCCGACACACTCCATGGCAGCAGACAGACTGCAGCTCCAACCAGCTCGACGCTTCCGGGAGCTTCCTCTTGTTAACAGAGCCGGAGCCTCCTCCTGGGCCCCGGCTCAAGGTCCCGGATCAGGGTCCCGGTTCACACCGGAGCCACTTTGCTCAAATTCGTAACAAGCAAACACTATGACTGAAAACTACCAATACGTTTTGATTTGTGGATTTAAAGAAAATAATAATAACCGTAAATAATATAATATATATATATAGATCATTATGTGTATATATATATATACATATATATATATATATACATACATACATACGGTATACACATATATATATATATATATATATATATATATATATATATACACACACACATCATGCACCAGTGATGCCCCTAGTGGACACCAGGAGAACAGCATGTATTTGCTCCGAGCATGAGAAAAGTTATATCCCTGCTGTCAAAACTACGCATACTAATACTCAATAATAATCAAGAAAAATTATATTCATAATGATAAATATTAACAATAACTAATAATAGTACTAAATAATAATAATAATAATAATGAACTCTTCCCTTTGTGTAGGTTATTTTAATACGTTTATATTTCAAAGCAAAGAAAGGATAAAAATAATTAAAACAAACAAAGACAATAGAACTTTTCTGTTCTGTGTGTGTGTATATATATATATACACACACACACACACACACACATAATATATATAATAATATATATATAATATATATATATATTTATTATATATATATATATATACAAATATATATATATATATATATATATATATATATATATATATATCATGTGATGGCGTTTTTATGCGAGCGGCAGATCTGATGGCGTCGCCAGCAGCTCGTCCACTTCCTCTTGGAGCGCTGCAGCCTTTTCAATCAGCAGCATCTGGAACACAGACAGAGGTCATGTGACCCTCACCAGGAACACCACCAGAACCCCCACCAGGACCCTCGTAAGGACCCTTGTCAGGACCCCCACCAGGACCCCCGTCTCACCAACCCCCCACCAGGACCCCCGTCTCACCAACCCCCCAACCAGGACCACGCTCACTTTAGCAGACGCCACCATCTGGTTGGCTTGCTTCCTGTGCAGGTTTTCTATGGTGTTGGAGAGAACTGCTGGGTCAGCGTTCGCCAGGTGAGTCAGCGTTTTGTAGCCGGCGTTATAAAGCTGCTTCGCTCTGGACTGAAGACACAAACAGGCTGATTATAGATATAGATATATTATTTTTTCAAATGGAATGTGAGAGAAGCTCCACCCACCTCCAGGACTCCGCCCACCTCCATCAGAGGGACGAGTTCAGCCGTCACACAGTAGCTCAGCCTCCTGGTCAGCTCCACCAGCAGAGCTCTGAAGGGCCAGAACTCCTCCAGCTCCTGGTACACACACACACACACAGACAGGCAGTGATACCTCTGTGAAGTGAGACAGGTCTCAGGCAGACAGACAGGCAGTGATACCTCTGTGAAGTGAGACCGGTCTCAGGCAGACAGACAGGCAGTGATACCTCTGAAGTGAGACCGGTCTCAGGCAGACAGACAGGCAGTGATACCTCTGTGAAGTGAGACCGGTCTCAGGCAGACAGACAGGCAGTGATACCTCTGTGAAGTGCAGCACGCAGCAGCAGAAGGCCGAGGAGGAGCTGAGGAGGGTCTGGATGAAACCCCGACTCAGTCGGAACCGGTCTGCCACCGTCCAGATGTTGGTCTCCTTCAGCAGGGAGAACAGGACCAGGGCCAGGTACATCCGCCGCACCACGTCCAGGTTCACCGTCTGGAAATGATGTCATTCTGGTTTACAGGAGGACTGGGGTCTGAGCGGTGACCTGCTGAGGAGGTCCTGGACTCAGGGACCTGACTCACCTTCCGGACCGTCTGTCCTGCTGCCTGTCTGGCGACGAAGCTCTCCGGCACACCGACAGCCGCCGACATCTTCTGCTCAGCAGCCGACAGCAGCGTGAACTGAAACGGGACCACAAGACCAGCTGGTGGGCTCAGAGACCAGGACTCAGAGTCTAGAGATTCAGAGACCAGAGACTCAGAGACCAGGGACTCAGAAGGAAGTGATGTCATGAAGACCGCCAGGGACTCTACCTGTCTGAAGTAGACCATCCAGTCCGGCTTGCACTGGGAGACCATGTCGTAGGGGGTGACCAGGTAGACCAGGTGCAGGCAGCTGTTCAGCAGCAGACCCTCCAGACCTTTGGAGAGGTCTTTGTAGAGGACGTCACTGTAGACCAGATCCACGGAGCCTGGGGGTCAGACATGAACACCAGTCACACTGACGACAGCTGACCAGGACTAAAGGTCTTCAGTAGACCCCCATCAGACCAGGAAATGCATGATGAATTATTATTATTTATATTATTCTATTTAACTTCCAGCTCGTTTCACTTTAAACTAATTTGATTATTTTCATTCTCTTCATCCGTCTCATCACTCAGTGGTGTTGGGTTCTGGTCCTGGTCCTGGTCCCATGACTTATATCTCTAAACGTGGGTCGCCGTGTGACCACTTCCTGTCAGAGCGTCACCTTTGTACGTGGCTCTTCCCAGCTGGGTGACCTGCAGCACCCCCCCCTCCGTCACCCGGACCAGGTCTTTGTCCTTCAGCAGGTCCACGCTGTGCTCCACCTGGTCCTCCAGAGTCCGGTCTACACACAGCTGGCCCTGCTGGACGTACAGCAGTGTCCCACACAGGAAGTCCCTGAGCTGCTCCAGCGATGTGGCCACCTGCAACACAGACGGCGTTCAGCTGCGTCCCCACGGCAACGCTGGCATGGCGTGCAGGGCGGGGCTTACGTGGAGTCCAATGAGGGACAGGATGAGGGTCAGCAAGCCCCGCCCCCCGGCCTGCAGCAGGCCGCTGACGCAGGTCTCCATCGGAGCACAGAGTAGAGTCTTGGCCTGAGGAAGAGACCATGGCGTCAACACGGGAGCATCAAACAGGAAGCATCAGCACCTCTAGGTGACGGGCGGCGCCGCGGCTGCAGGTACCGTGATGCGGTCGCTGTCCTGCAGGATGAGGATGCTCTCTCCCACGGCGTCGATGCCGGCGCGCCCCGCACGCCCCACCATCTGCTTGTACTGGCTCCTCCGCAGGAAGTCAGCGGCCACGTACGGCGAGCGCAGGATCACCCTGAGGGACGCCGCCGCAGTCACACAACACAGATCAACATCATCACACACACACACACTCCAATCAACATGACGACCGTCAACAGGACCTTGGATACCAACAAACCGCACCGACGTCCGACAGTTGAAGTTAACGGTGGGGGGGGGGGCTCACCTGCGGGCAGGTAGGTTGATGCCTGCAGCCAGCGTGGAGGTGCAGGCAAGGAGGCAGAGGACCCCGCAGGCGTAGGCCTCCTCCACCAGCCTCCTCTCCTCGGAGGTCAGCCCGCTGTGGTGGTAGGCCAGACCGTACGGCACCGTCCGCCGGAGCACCGGGCACAGCGAGCCGCTCCCCGCCGCCTTCAGCTCCTGCAGGAGGACGCCTTTCTCCTCCTCACGCAGCCGCAGAAAGTCCCTGAGAGAGGATGACATCACTGAGTCAGCTGGTCAGGGGGGTGATGACATCACTGAGTCAGCTGGTCAGGGGCGATGACATCACTGAGCCAGCTTCACTCACCCTTTCAGGTATTTGCAGATCATGGCCGCCACATTCTCACAGTTCTTCTTGGTGGGACAGAAGACCAGACAGGAGTGAGTTGGGATGACCTCCGTCACCAGGGCGATGATGTGGTCCGGGTCTGTCTTCTGCATGGAGCTGGAGTACTGAGGAGGACCAGATTGACAACAGACTGGACTGGAAATCTAACACAGAGGCTGTGTACAAGAAGAGGATGAGCAGACTTTATTTCCTGAGGAAGCTGAGATCAACGTGTGCAGTAAGATGTTGGAGATCTTCTACCAGTCTGTTGTTTCCAGCGCCATTTTCTTTGCTGCTGTGTGTTGGGGCAGCAGCATCAGAGCCAGCGACAACAACAGACTTGATAAAATCATCAAGAAGGCTGGCTCTGTACTTGGTCTCAGGCTGGAGTCTCTTGAGTCCGTGGTGGAGAGGAGACCGCTGAATAAACTGTTATCCATCATAGACAATGATCAGCAACCTCTCCATCACACAGTGGTCAAACAGCGGAGCACCTTCTCCCACAGGCTGCTCCAGCTCCAATGTCGTCTTTTTATATGTTGTTTCTTTACTTATTGTGTTGTTTATCTTTAGTGTTGTCACTGTGTGTAATGCTGCTGCTACACTTTAATTTCCCAGCTTGGGATCAATAATGTATATCTATCCATCTACCCGGAACCATTAGTGGAACCTGGACTTCAACAATGTATCACACGTTCAGCTTCTCTCCATCACCATGGAAACACACCCCACACACGACACAGTCCCTCTGTGTGTGTTGTTATCAGAGCTTCTCCTTGCTCTGTTGACATATCTGGCGGGCCTTTAAGTGTGATGACCTCATCACCTGGTTGAACCTGAACGACGAGACGATGAAATAAACAATGTTTTTACCTTAAAGTTGAGAAGACGAGAGAATTTGAAACATTCCTCTTCCTTCGGGTCCACTTCATAGATGGTGTCGTTCAGTTTAACATACTCCTTCAGCTGCACCTGAACACACCACACAGCGGCTTTATTACTACTAGTATACTATATATGTGTGTGTGTGTGTGTGTGTGTGTGTGTGTGGAGGGGTCACCGGTCTGAAGTCGTTGGTGTAGTTCTCGGCCCTCAGGAACGTCTGCAGATCGCCGATGTTTCCCAGTGTGGCGCTCATCCCGATGATCTGCGTGGTTTCTGGAGACGGAGGTTCAGGTGAACGAAGGTGTTAGAGGCCCACAGGAAGGTCAGAGGTCAGAGGGTAGGACTTACTGCTGGTGTACAGGACTTTGGCCAGCGTCATCTCGATGACGGCGCCTCTGCTGCCGTCGCCCAGCATGTGAAGCTGCAGGAAACAGTGGATGTTAGGCCTCCACCTCCCCCCTCTCCTCCACCTCCCCTCCTCCTCACTTCCCCTCCCCCCATCCACCTCCTCCCTCTCCTCCACCTTCACCTCCTCCTCACCTCCCCTCCCCCCGTCCACCTCCTCCCTCTCCTCCACCTTCACCCCCCTCCACCCTCACATCCAGAATAAAGGGAGGCAGACCTCATCCACCACCACCAGACCCAGGTCCTGGATCCTGCCGGTCTCGATCAGGGAGTTGACGAGGCTGTGGGCCTTCTCGATCGTAGCCACGTACACCGACCTCCTGCTCCGCCTCTTCAGCGGAGGAAACCGCCCTCTGCTGCCAGCGTACTCCTCCACCAGGAAGTCCAGATCCAGACCGAAGCTGGCGAGGCCTCGGACCTGCAGAGCAAACACAAGTGGTTTCCAGAGGTTGAGAAGGAGGGCCGGACAGGTGCTCTGGTCTTGGAGGTCTATCTTCTGAGCTGGACCACATTCACTTCCCATAATGCTTTGGTCTGAGCTACTAGGGGTCCTACGGAGCCACAGAGGACCCTCATCCCATTATGGGTTTCTTCAGGTTCTGGTCCCTGTGGAGAAGCTGTGGAGAAGCGAGGCCACATAGCAACAGCAAGGCGGGTCTCCGGTCTGGTCCCGTACCTTCTCCTGCACCAGCGATATGTACGGTAAGATGAACATGCAGTCTTTCTTCCGGCACAGCAGCTCTCTGAGGACCAAATCTCAGCCACGAGGGTCTTCCCCCCGCTGGTGGGCAGTGAGTAGATCAGGTTCTTCCTCTGCTGGACGCAGTCCAGGTTCAGACAGGTCACCTGCCAGTCTAGGGACAGGAAACACAAAAACAGGTTCTGTCAGATGTTAGCTTAGCTTAGCACAAAGACTGCAAACGGAGGGAAACATCTAGCTGCCCACTGGCTCCTATAGATATATAGATATACATATATCTATATCTATATATATATATATATGTGTCACCGTATAAACTCTGGATCCCTCTCAGTTTGGACATCAGGTCCTTCACCCTGGTGGGGAGTCCGAAGAAGGGCCCGAGGTCGGGGATCTCGCCACAGACCCTCTCCATGGCCTGCCTGGCGACGCTGATCTCCTCGGAAACCACCGCCTCCTTCAGCACCAAGCTGCGTGACAAGGCAGAGGGCGCCGCGGCGTTACCAAGCATCGTCCACTTCATCTGCTCAACCACGCTCCTCCTGGCCGTGCTCCTCCCCTCCACCTTCCTGCCAGCGGCCCTGAGGGGGGTGGAGGTCTGGTCTCCATCCTGAAGTCTGCTCCGCTTGGCGTCCTCCTGGACTCGGTCCTGAAACTGTTGCTGGCTTACCGGGAGGTCCTCGAAGGCCTCGTCTCCGAGGCCATCCAGGATGGAGTCCGTGAGAACGTCTTCGCACGCCTGTTTGGACCGTAGAGTGGTGAAGACGGGATGATCTGCGTCCTCGCTCGGGGGTGCGTTGGCTGGTGTGATGACATCATCATGCTGGCGTTGCTCCTGCTCCATGCGGTCCAGCTGGTCCTGCAGAGAACTGTCCTCCAGGATGCTGTCATAGTCTCCAAACAAGTCCTCGGAGTCGCTGCAGAACTGAGAAGGAAACATGATGACCTCATTGATCATCTTATTTCAGATGATTTCATTGTTTTTCCTCTCAATAAAGATGTCGTCTTCTCTGTGACGTCATAACAACAACAGAGGAACTACTTTACTAGCCTGATGGTTGCAGCTTCTCAAAAGTGTTTCAGACCATTTATTTTATTATTTTATATTATTAACAATAATTAAGGGTAGAAGAATCAGTTGTTTTAATCATTAATCACACAACTCCTTCCTTGATTGATTGTTTGGTCTATAGATTGTCAGAAAATAGTGAAACTTGTCCATTACAGTTTCATAACTTAACATAACATAATAAAGTTAAAATGTTTCTCCAGATTTGTAAAATGAAAAAGCTGAAAACATTCAGCAAATATTATATTATTAAAATCACATCTTCTTATTCTGTCCATGAACACTGGTTTCAGGTCTGTATGTAAGTTACTAATAGTAACCATGATGATGATCATGACGTACCTCGGCTGTCGGTTTGTCAACCATGATGCTGCCGAGTCTCCAGGTTTGGGGACATTCCTGGAAGCAGGTGGCTCCTCCCCTCTTCCTGCCGGGCGTCACGTGACTCTTCACGTCGTCCCTCCTCTTCCTCTTCCTCGGCGGAACTCGTTTTATCTGGATGTGTTGCCTCCCAGCGCCGTTCATCGCCGGTTCATCCTGCTGAGACGCGTTAGCCAGACCGGAGATAACGGCTACCAGCTAACTGTAGCACACGGAGCTAACTGCTAACCCAACACTAGCTCCTGGGCGTCGGCTCTTTGGTTGGACCCTAAACACACGAAACACTATTAAATATATGACTTGTATTCATGTATATTAACCAGGCTGACTCCAAGTTAATGAACTCTTGTTACTCTCGGCCTGTCGGACGCGGAGAGACTCCAGCAGCAAAATCTGTCCACATCGTTCAGAGCGAGGGAGAAATCCCGCCGTCACTTCCGTCTCCGGTTTCCCGGTTCACTAGCTAGCGGAGCTAACCGATATGTTTGCTTGTTTTTATTATCGACGCTGCATTGACCAATTGATAAGTTATTGATTACAAGATAACTCACTTGTCGGCGACCTGTTCTGTCGATCGATACTAATCGATACTGCGTGTTCTGTGGTCAGACCGCGTCACAGCCGTTACTGGACGACGGAACGAGAAAGGGTTTCTTCTCTTGTCTTGAAATGTCTTTGGAGAGGGTAACATTTAATATTTTCCGGAAAATAACATGATTTTGCATACATTTCAAACAAAATTAACGAGCACAAAAACGCACGCGCCGCATATTAATTCGATATTTACTAATTCAGCTACCTTTTACACGTCATCTGCTTTAACGTTAAGCAATAACGATAGACGCGGTAACTAAAGGTTAGAAAAAGCGAAACATCGGACGGAGTTCGTGGTGGGACAACTTCCGGTCGGGTGTCGGGTCAAAATGATGTCCGTCAGAGGCTTCCAGAGGCTGAAGTCAGTTTTATCCCAACACGTGACCTCAGGTACGGCGTCAGTATGTGTATTACACTTTATTACGTTATAACAGACACTGCCGCTTAGTGTTTGTTTGAATAATTAGTTTAATTCCGCGTTAAGCTGCAGATAATGTTGCTAATGCTAACGTTGCTAACGAGCTGTTGTGAATCTACTCCTGCAGGTTTAAGAAGCGTCACGACGACTTCCGGTGTAGTCCAAAAGACCGAGGACACGGTGTGTGTTTGTGTGTTCCTGCCAATAAGTCAATCAGCCTTTTTATTTAAAAATAAATATTCATAAATATATCAATATTTATATAATAAATACATATAAATATAAAGTAACAAAACATAAAATAAGGGGGGTTTATATGTAGTTCTATAAAGAGACATTTCCCTACAGATCTATTTTACTTAAATAAGTACTTAGTTTCTCCACTTGCTAACATTTACCCATACGAATAATATACGTTTACACAAGATTAAGTATAAAACGTATTTAAAAAGTTAGACTGTTATTCACTGAGTGAAAACCACGTTTATTTTATATCTACCCAAAATCTGACACTCAACTTGAGAAACCCGTTCTTATATTTCCTCTTCCACACAGTAGAAACGCTTGTTATATGTTGTTGTGTCTCCGTGTTTCAGCTCGTTCAGATGGAGAACCCGTTCAGAGAGGCTCAGAAAGGATGTCTGCTCTGCAGCATCACCGTGGACTTCAAAAACATCCAGGTGAGCTACGCTGAATCTTTTCATACTCTAACGTGAAACTCGCGTTAGGGCATCGGCTGGGTAAACACGCAAGTGGCGTCGACGCAGCGGTAGCGTTAGCAGCCGAGGATAGAAGCAAATCAGGCAAGTGTTCTTTTAAATAAACTCCTGGTGTACTTACAAACTTTCAAATGCCTCGTTTTGTGAGTACAGACCCTATGTGTACTACTGCAGAAGTTTGGTAACATTCCATGCATTATTAGTGGGGTAATTTACGATATATACAAAATGTACCATTAGTGCCAGTACTTAGCCATTCCATGACCAATGTTAACCATCGCTAAAATGCTTCTGAAGGGGTATTTGGCTGGATGTCATGGTGGAAATGACCCTAAGGTGCATTTTACTCTGAACCGTCGCTTTAACAGTTGATACAATAAATTATGTACAGCTGCTTCTGTAACTGATCAGAGAGCAGCCGGAGGGACAGAATGATGCCCCAAATAAATAATCATTAATATTAATTAAAAATATCAATTATCATAATAACAGGTTTTCCTACCAGCTCGTCTGTAAACAGTAAATTTACTTTTGTTGAGACCTTTTGAGGGTTTTTCATCTCTGTAAAGTGTCAGAACGTCCTGCTGGTAAACCAGGATCAGGGTCCACATGGTGAAAAAGAGGCTTTGAGGATCCAGCAGGACTAGGATCTGGTCCACAACAGGAAACATGAGTCCTTGTTAACCGGTTCCCATCTCCTTCCAGCTGCTGTCCCAGTTCATCTCCCCTCACACCGGCAGGATCTATGGTCGACACATCACAGGTGAGCAGCTGGGCCCGTTCTGTATCACACTGGTCTGGATCAGACCCATGTCCATCAGCTGATCATATGATCTGCTTGTCGGTTTACAGGACTGTGTGGACAGAAACAGAAGGAAGTGTCGAAGGCCATAAAGAAAGCTCACTCGCTGGGTACAAATCAAACCTGAGACACGCTTCTAGACCCTTTAGAAGAAGACCTCCAGACCAGCAGGTCCGACTCAAATGTTTGTTTGTCCCTCCAGGTTTCATGTCGGTGACACACAAACATCCGGAGTTCATGAAGGACCCCAACATCTGTGGAGTCAAACATCTGGATTAGAGCATCGCCGCCGTCTATTGATAAATTATTGTGTATTACAAGAACAAATAAATCTGAGATTTTGATATAAAAATGGAAGGACTTTTTATTTTTCACCATAAAGTGTGAAATAAGTGAATGATATTACTATATAAGCTGCGTTGTCCCTGCTGGCCACCAGGGGGCGACTCCTCTGGTTGTATAGAAGTCTATGAGAAAATGGTCCTATTTCTCTCTTGATGTATTATCTCAGTAAACATGAGTTTATGGTCTCAATCTCTAGTTTCAAGTCTTCTACAATCCAGCATGATGTTCATTTAGTACATTATGGTCCATTTAGAGTCCAACAGACCCTCCACAGTCCAAATATCGCACTTCCTTTCCCTGGTTCAAAGAATGAAAGATGGTGACGTAGAGGCTTCAGAACCGTAGTCCACAAACCGAGGGAGACGTCACCATGATGACCACCACCTCCAGACGGTCTGAGGTTTAACTGAAAGGGTTAAATCAGCTCGACAATTCAAAACCTTTCTATTCATTCATTTAATGATCGTTTAACAAAAACATGACCCTGAGACTCAACCCGCTGTTGAGGTCCTGACTTCCTGTTCCTCCGCGGTGATGTCATGGCGTTTCCACAGGAAACGTCCTACGTGAACGTCTGATCCTTAACTCCAGCTCTTCCTGCTTTTCCTGCCCCCCCGGTGTCGCCTCCCTCGCTCTCTTCCTGCAGCCGTTCCGGCCGTGGAGCGTTTCCTGAACGCTCGCCGTGTCTGGGTAGTGCGTTGGTGTTGCCGTGGAGACGGCGTCCTGCTCTCCCTGCTTGGCGCGGCAGCAGGCATCAGGGACAGGAAGTGCGTCGAGGGTGAGAGTGTGTGTGTGGGCGAGAGGAGAGCAGGCAAGCAGTGCTCTGAAGGCGGCGTGCAGCCGCTGCTTCCTGTCATCAGCGGGACCCTCATCTGAAAACATCAGAGGGGTCAAAGAGGTCAGAGAGGTCAGACGGATCAGACAGGTCAGGATGAAGAACAGAATCAGACCTCTTCCTGCTCCGCTCCTCGTCTTCTCTGTGATTTCCCTCCTGAGAGCTGAAACGTCCTCCTGCAGCGTCTCCAGCAGACGCTCGCTGTCCTCTAGCTTCCTGCTCGCCGCCTGACAGCAAACACCGTTCAAACACCGTTACAGACGGCCAAGTCAACGAGTTGCTGGGTCGCAGAGTCAATGAGTAGCAGAGTCAACAAGTTGCCGGGTCGCAGAGTCAATGACTCGCAGAGTGAACAAGTAGCAGAGTGAACGAGTTGCAGAGTCTCAGAGTCAAAGAGTGGCACAGTCAACAAGTCCCAGTCAATGAGTCGCCTACTTCCTGCTCACCTGCAGCTCCGCCTGCAGACACTCGTTCATGGCGTTCACAGCGTTCACATCCCTCAGAAGGCCGTCAGAGGAGAAGAAGATGGAGCTGCATACAGGAAGTGGAAACACGGTGATGCATTCAGGGTCACAAGAAGAACCAGGTCTTGTAGAAACAATCTGATCAGACCTGACAGGATGTAAGACTCCACTTGGACAGGAAATCAACAAAAGCCCTGGAACCACTTCCAAAAGCGTCCACTAAAGCTGGATGCTCCGAGAACCCCCTGAACGCCCCATTAAGCCGTCCTACCTGTGTTTCTTCATGGCAAGGTCATAGCCAAGCGCCGAGCAGGGAGCTGACGCCCTCCAGTACGCCAGCTGCTCCAGGACGCCGAGGTTGGTGACGGACACGGGGACGTTCAGGAACCGCCTGCAAGAACGGAGAGGCAACCAATAGAAATGCACCGTTAGCTTCATTCAAGATCTTTCCAATAAGAAAGTTACAAATTTGATATTTTTAAATTAAAACAATTACCATAAAATGTAATATTTATACAATCATAAAACTGATCAAATAAAACAATTATTCAAAATTACAATAAAAACAAAGATCAAGTCGTTTTTAGATATTTTAGTGAAGAAAAAGTTGAAACTGAAATTAAAATTAAAATAATTTAAAATGATTACATCTTTACATCTTAGATTATTGATTCTCTGGATGAATAGTTGAGTCTGAACAGGAAGTACCTGCTGCGTGACAGGAAGGCGGCATACTCCATCCTGTGGGTGGAGCCTGTTGCCGTGGCGATGCTGGGCGTCAGCAGCAGGAAGATCATGTGAGGGTTGGACAGAGACGCCTTCAGACGCTCGTGGACAACCTTCTCTCGAAACGTCATCTGCTGGTCAGAGTTCCTGCGCTGCCTGTACCAGCCAATCAGACGCTCCTGCTGGCCGTCGGCCACGGAAACACACCATACACAAATATAATGTAGATATAACGATCAATGTGAAAATACTCACAATTCTTATTTTAGAACATAAAATAATAAATGAAGTGTTACTCTGATACAATCGTGGTTTTTACACAAATAAATATAATATATATAAATATTTATATAAATATATAATATTTCCTCCTAACGCGTGTTGATTGGTCCGCAGGAAGGAAACATGTCACCTGTTTGTTGTCGGCCAGGATTCGGTCAATGGCGTCGGCGGCGACGTCTCCGACGCCGTTATAGAAGCTATGAACAGATCACACTTACGTTAGGACTTTACCCTGCTGCATGATGGGAGCTCTGCTCGGGATCTACTCACGCGCTGACACCCCTGCAGCCGATGTGCTTCTGAATGTCTGCGGACCAGAGGACAGGAAGTCATGTGACGCTGAGGAAAAGGCGGCTTGGTCATGTGATGGTTCCTGTCCTCACCGTCACATGATGACGCCATCCTCACCGTGAGGAGGAGGACAGCGTCGTCATGTGAAGGCAAGCACGGCCAGGTCATGCGATGGCATGGTCATGTGACGGTGAGGACGGCTTGGTCATGTGATGGTGTGGTCATGTGATGGTGTGGTAATGTGTTGGTGTGGTCATGTGACTCCAAGGACGGCGAGGTCATGTGATGGCGTTGTCAAGTGACTCCCAGGACGGCGAGGTCATGTGACGGTCACTGCAGGACGTGAACTCACTGTAGATCTCCTCGATGTGGATTTGATCCGCCTGAGAGTCACTGATGGTGATCTGCTCCTCAAACCTGCTCTCCCCGAGGATCAGGCCTTCCTGTGATGTCACCACGCATATCATTATCACCATCACAAATACCAAAGCTCACAGTGAATCACAGTCATTATCATAACTGTGTGAAAACAAACAGCAGATATAAGAAACAGAATATGTTTTAAAAGGATTTGACGGAATAAAATGATCCATTAATTGTTTTAATCTCCTAAATGATATCATGATTCTAGCTTCTCTTCTATCAGTGCAGAGTGAATATTTTAGGTTTATGGATCTTTGATTGAATTAAACATATTTGAAGAAATCACCAGGTTTATGTTTCAGAATAAATCAACAGATCAACAATAATGAAAATAATCAATAGTCGCTGTCCTGAAATGTAATAAAAGTGATTTAAAAGGTAAATAGATATGAATAAACATATTCAGACCATCTGAGAGGTCTGGTCCGGTTCACCACATTTATTTAGTTTAGTATTTTATAATCAAGTAAACCAGGGTAAAGATTGGAGACCTGGTCTGATGTGGTCTTATTATTTACGGACTAATTGATCATGAAAAATAAAGATGGTGTCTATGAAACCCGACTCTAGGTCTGTTTCACACATTTAATATGCTGTGTTAGTCTGCCATGTGAAAGCGAAACTCCATTCATCACGTTCATCCATTTATGCATCGGCTCCCAGTCTTCCCACCACAGACCGGGCTCAGCGGTAACTGGCCGCCGGGTGTTTACGTTGACATTCCACTAAATTAATAATTGTTGGATTACACATTTTGCCGAATTCATCAGCAAGACCCACGTGACATTTAAAATCAATTCTGTCACATTTCACAAGTTAAGTAATTGTTCATAATCGGTATCACGTTAAATGTGAGGGTTTTCTACCGGTGCCTCGGCGGAGTGAACTCTTCGCTTGTTTTTTTTGTTTTTTTTTAAAGTTGCAGAAATCCCGCAACGGGAGATTTAGCTCCCCTTAAACAACAAACACTCCAATACTGTCCTGAACTGCGGGCCGGAACCGGATCGAAACTATTCAACGAGAACTAATCATGGTGAAAGTTTCGTGATAACACCGGGAAACTTGTTCGCTAGCTTCCCTTTGCAGCCCGACGCCTTGGAGCTCAACGGCCGGCGGGCCGCGGAGCAAACACGGCCACTAAAACGTTTAAATAAAGCCTTTCTCACCGCGTCAGAATCACTGTTAACGTGCTGGAACATGAGAGAAGCCAAAACGATCCCGGAGACCCGGACCGTCGGCTCCGAGTCCGCCATGATGCTGCTGCTGGTGATGGTCGGCGACGCTGGCGGGTCACGAGCGTCACTGCAGCGCAACACAGACGCGGGAAAAAACCTGCGCTTTCCCAACGCAGTCCGCCATTATGAGGCTAACTGCTAACTCCGAGGCTAACGGAGGGGCGTGGCTTAACCGCCCCGCCGTCTCGTCGTCGTCGTGTCGGGACAGAAGCTACATTTCTACGCTTTAACGGGACTTTTAACGGCACCGGGACTCTACGACTCTCAGGTTTTTATTTAAACACACATATACATGTTTGTTGCTGTTGTTACTGTAGATGGATGCTGTTAACGGCAGACTAACGGGACTATAACGGAGTAACGGGACTATAACGGGGACCATAACGGACTAACGGGACTATAACGGGGACGAACGGGACTAGAACGGGGACCATAACGGATTTACGGGACGGCTCGTTCTTTTCCTTCAGACAGAACAGAAGAAGAACTCTCGGGTACTTTAATACAACCAGAGAAGAAGAAGACTGATGATAAAAAAGTAGAAGTACACCAATGTAAAAGTTCTGCCCTCACAAACGAAATAAAAGTACACAAATAAAATCAGCGAAAAGTACTTAAAGTATCAAAAGTACTCAATATAAGATGAGATAGAACTTTATTTAGATAAAGCTAATTATGTACTTTTACCACCCCTATTTAAGTATTATATATTATTTTATATGGTATTCAAATGTTGGATTATCATAATGATTATTATTGGTTTTATGTCTACAAGCGTCCTTTTATATGTAAGTATTAGATATTAATACTTTCTATGCTGTTTATAAAATGAATGGTGTATAAACGTTTACAAACAGAGATGCAACATTTTTTATAAGATAATCACATTCAAGTAAAATATTATTTATGTCTGGTGTATTAATTTACACAAATTATACTAAAGTAAAGTACCTTAAAACTATACTTGACTAAATGTTTAGTAGTAGATTGTCACTATGACTAATAGTTCGATCTGTTATGTAAATATAAATAAATAAATAAGTATATAATATATATATATATATATATATATATATATATATATATATATAACACACACACACACACACACACACATAAACATATATATATAAACCAGAGTTCCTGATTGAGACGTTTCTATTGACCGTATGTTAAATTGGCTGAAAACTGCATGGAGTCTGGTGTGTGGTGTCTGCAGACGATGCCGTGAGCTTCTCGGCTGTTGGGACCATGGAGGACCTCTGGGGGGCCGCTCAGGCCGTTTTCCAGGTGTGGATGTTTGTGGTGGTCTTCCTCATCATGCTGCCGGCCATGTTTGGACTCTCTCTGGGGGTCACCGGGGTCTACATCCAGATCCTGATCCAGATCCTGGAGGTAACAGCAGTGTGTCCTCTCTCTGTCTCAGTCCTGCTTGATGTGTTTGTTGAGCAGCTGTGTGATGTCGTTGTTAGTGGTCCACCTTACGGATCCAGAGAGGCCGGCAGACCCAGACCAGCATCCCCGTTCCTCTGCCCAACGGTGAGTCACCTCCACCCTCATGTCTCCTCCACCTCCACCTTCATGTCACCTCCACCTATATATATGTATAATGTATAATAATGTATAATAAACATTATGAACATTATAAACATTATGACGGCGGCCTGCATATCTAATCTCATCTCAAGCTTCACAGAGTGAGAACCACAAACAGACAGTTGAACTCATGGATCATTATTAGTAAGGGTCATTCCAACACTGGGATCCTGTTTTCTCGATGAAAGGCTCTTTGAGCTTCACTCACACGTGACATTGATCGCCGATCAGCTGATGACCGATAACATCTGCGTTGTGTCTCAGGGATCATCCAGCGGGGGGGCGGCTCCATGGAGGAGGAGGTGGGCCGGCTAAGGGGGGCATCCGGGGAGTTCTCTCTGAGCGACGCCTTCTACTTCTACCACGGCGGCGTGGAGAGCATCGTTGACGACCAGGTGACTCAGCGCTTCTCCTCCGAACAGCTGGCCTCCTGGAACCTGCTCACCAGGACCAATCAGAACTTCCGCTACATCAGCCTCCGCCTCACTGTCATTTGGGGGGTCGGGGTCTTCGTCCGCTATGGGGTCCTCTTCCCCCTCAGGTGAGTCTGGGAGCCGGCACCAAGGGGACGGTCCAGGTCCAGGTCGGTCCAGGTCCTGAATAAATGATCAACAACAACAAGTTGTAACCAACCAGACTGATCCTCCCTCTGGTCTCCAGGATCACGTTAGCCCTCATCGGACTCTCATGGCTCATCATTGGAACCAGTCTGGTCGGGTCTCTGCCTGAGAGCAGGTATGGCAACGTGGCAACTACTTACAGCAACACGGCGACTACTTACAGCAACAGGGCAGCTAGCTACAGCAACTATCCCTAGTCCCTAGCATACAGGTGTCTCAGCCTTGCATGTAAACTCAAATTCAGAGTTTAAACTGCATGTTGTCACTTAAACTTAACAGCACTCAGCCAAACATAATCATAACTATAGCCAGCGTGCTAGTGATTAGCATTTACAAGTAGTGCTAGTGATTAGTGTTAGCTTTGGTGATAGCGATAAGCATAAGCTAATGTAAAGGTCATCATGAAGGTAACGAGTGAAACTGAACTTTATCATGTATTCATATATTCATAAATCCCCTTGTGTTCCAGCCTGAAGAACTGGCTGAGTGAGTTAGTCCACCTGACCTGCTACCGGATCTGTGCCAGAGGACTGTCGGCCACCATCGTCTACCACAACAGGTGAGTCTCACCTTAACCCCCACCAGGAAGAGGTGACGGACCCCCGTCAGGACAGGAACAGGTGACGGACCCCCGTCAGGACAGGAACAGGTAACGGACCCCCGTCAGGACAGGAAGAGGTGACGGATCCCCGTCAGGACAGGAACAGGTGACGGACCCCCGTCAGGACAGGAACAGGTGACGGACTCCCGTCAGGACAGGAAGAGGTGACGGATCTCTGTCAGGACAGGAACAGGTGACGGACCCCCGTCAGGACAGGAACAGGTGACGGATGTCCGTCAGGACAGGAAGAGGTGACGGATTCCCGTCAGGACAGGAAGAGGTGACGGATCCCCGTCAGGACAGGAACAGGTGACGGACCCCCGTCAGGACAGGAACAGGTGACGGACCCCCGTCAGGACAGGAACAGGTGACGGACCCCCGTCAGGACAGGGACAGGTGACGGATCCCTGTCAGGACAGGAACAGGTGACGGACCCCAGTCAGGACAGGAACAGGTGACGGACCCCCGTCAGGACAAGAACAGGTGATGGATCCCCGTCAGGACAGGAACAGGTGACGGACCCCCGTCAGGACAGGAACAGGTGACGGACCCCCGTCAGGACAGGAATAGGTGACGGACCCCCATCAGGACAGGCTGGGGGTAGCCAAGAAGTTTTTGGGCAAAGAGCTCCACAGCCATAACCTGGTGGAAATCTGCCTCCACCAGGGCCAACGCCCTGCGCTCCTCGCTCACAGCATGCCTGTACTGCCCCCAGAGGCGTGGAGGTCCTTTATTTAAATTAAAACATCTGCTGGGCCTGTGAAAAGTGGTCACATCTTCTTGTTTGTAAACATCATCACATCGTGTTTGTAAACATTATCACATCTTCTTGTTTGTAAACATGATCACATCTTGTTTGTGAACATCATCACATCTTGTTTGTAAACATCATCACATCTTGTTTCTGCAGAGAAAACAAACCTCAGAAAGGAGGAATCTGCGTCGCCAATCACACAACGCCCATCGATGTGGTGATCCTGGCCAGCGATGGCTGCTACGCCATGGTGGGGTCATCACGCCTCTTACATCACATGCACATCACATGCACATCACATACACATCACATGACGTGAAGCCACTGGTCTATGCTGTCCTGTCCTCAGGTGGGGCAGATTCACGGCGGTCTGATGGGGGTCATCCAGAGGTCCATGGTGAGGTCGTGTCCTCACGTCTGGTTCCAGAGGTCAGAGATGAAAGACCGCCACACCGTGACCAGAAGGTTTGCAGCTGACACAGCAACTGGACGCAGCAACCAGATACAGCAACCAGACACAGCACAGCAACCAGACACAGCAACACAGCAACCGGACACTGCAACCAGATACAGCTACACAGCAACCGGACACAGCAAACAGATACAGCAACACAGCGACCGGACACAGCACCACAGCAACCAGACACAGCAACACAGCAACCAGACACAGCATTCTGGATATTTAAATCACTATGATGTGACTTAAGGGCTGCACGGTGGTGTAGTGGGTGTCACTGTCGCCTCACAGTGAGAGGGTGCTGGGTTTGATTCCCGGGGTTGGGTTTGGGTCCTTCTGTGTGGCTGTTCTCCCCGTGTCAGCATTGGTTCTCTCCGGGTTCCTCCCACAGTCCAAAGACCTGTCTCTACATGTCTCCCTGTGATAGACTGGTTACCTGTCTGTCTCTACATGTCTCCCTGTGATAGACTGTTAACCTGTCTGTCTCTACATGTGATAGACTGGTTACCTGTCTGTCTCTACATGTCTGTCTGTGATAGACTGGTTACCTGTCTGTCTCTACATGTTTCCCTGTGATAGACTGGTTACCTGTCTGTCTCTACATGTGATAGACTGGTTACCTGTCTGTCTCTACATGTCTCCCTGTGATAGACTGGTTACCTGTCTGTCTCTACATGTCTCCCTGTGATAGACTGGTTACTTGTCTGTCTCTACATGTGATAGACTGGTTACATGTCTGTCTCTACATGTCTCCCTGTGATAGACTGGTTACCTGTCTGTCTCTACATGTCTCCCTGTGATAGACTGGTTACCTGTCTGTCTCTACATGTCCCCCTGTGCTAAACTGGTTACCTGTCTGTCTCTACATGTCAGCCCTGTGATGGACTGGTTTCCTGTCTGTCTCTACATGTCAGCCCTGTGATAGACTGGTTGCCTGTCTGTCTCTACATGTCTCCTGTGATAGACTGGTTACCTGTCTGTCTCTACATGTCTCCTTGTGATAGACTGGTTACCTGGCTGTCTCTACATGTCTCCCTGTGATAGACTGCCTTGGCCCAATGTTAGGTGGGATCAGCCCCCGCGACCCTGAATACAGGATAAGCAGTAGACGACGGATGGAAGGATGATGTGACTAAATCAACAGTTCATGTTATAAATGATTATTACTGCTTTATTCTTCTGCCTGTAAATGTTTGATTCCTGAACTGAACTGTTGCACCAAAGAAACATCCAGAAACGTGTCTCTGTCTGCAGGCTGAGAGCTCATGTTGCTGCCAAGACCAAACTACCCATCCTCATATTCCCAGAAGGTCAGTGTGATGAAGATGAGTGTGATGATGAAGGTGATGAAGATGATGATAAGGATGATGGTTTTAACAGGAACCTGCATCAACAACACGTCAGTCATGATGTTTAAGAAGGGCAGCTTTGAGATCGGAGGGACCATTTATCCAGTTGCCATCAAGGTAAGACAGCGTTCAGGGTCAAGGACCAGACTGAGACCACATGACAAGGGTCTTTTAAACCGTCTGTCTGTCTGCCTCAGTATGACCCTCGCTTTGGCGATGCCTTCTGGAACAGCAGTAAATACAACATGGTCAGCTACGTGCTGAGGATGATGACCAGCTGGGCCATCGTGGTCAATGTGTGGTACCTGCCCCCCATGACCATCCAGGTAAGATACCCCCCATGACCATACCCCCCCATGACCATACCACCTCCCATGACCATCCAGGTAAGATACCCCCATGACCATACCCCCCCATGACCATACCACCTCCCATGACCATCCAGGTAAGATACCCCCATGACCATCCAGGTAAGATACCCCCCATGACCATACTACCCCCCCATGATCATACCATACCACCCCCCATGACCATCCAGGTAAGATACCCCCATGACCATACCATACCACTCATATCCACCCCCCCCCCCCCCCCCCCCCTTATTGTGTGTATAATGTGTGTGTGTGTGTGTGTGTGTTCAGGACGGGGAGGATGCAGCTCAGTTTGCCAACAGAGTGAAATCTACCATCGCCCACCAGGGGGGCATGCTGGACCTGGCCTGGTGGGTCCTAAATACTACTACATACTAACAAATACTACTAAATACTCATACATACTAGGACATACTATCACATACTACCAAATACTAATACATACTACCTAATACTACCACATACTACTTAATACTACCACATACCACTAAATACTACCACATTATACTGACAGTGACCAAGTACTGTCTTTGAGTACACCGTAGTACTTCTACCTCCCTTCTGTTAATAGAGGAATATGTTATATATATATATGAATGAATATTAATATGAATACGTTTCTACACTGTGGTATTAGTACTTTTACTGACGTAGAAGATCTGAGTACTTCTTCCACATCTGGTTATAACAATGTTCTTCAGTACTTTTACTTTTATCATTTAAAGTTTATTTGGATACTTTAACTGAAGTAAAACTTTGAATGCATCATAGTACTTCTACACTGATATTTGAAGTAAAAGAACAAAGAGCTGAGAGTAGTCTGGCTGTGTGGTGATGTACTTGTACTGCTAGTGATGTACTTGTGCTACAGTAAACTACTGTGTTGTTGTGTTTCAGGGACGGAGGCCTGAAAAGAGGAAAAGTGAAGAACTCCTTTAAAGAGGAACAGCAGAAGAAGTACAGCAGCATCATCGGCCAGGGCCAGGACGCCGCCGCCACCAACGTGGACGCCACCGCCGCCGTGGACGCAGCCAGGACCCGGTCTGACGGCCCCAGTCTGACTCCCGTTTGATCCTGTTGTAGCAGCATTGTTCCACCAGCAGGGGGCGCTGCATCACAACACAACAACGCCGTTGATCCATGAGTCCTTCAGCGCTGCCAGAAGTGTTGTCATAATCACAAAGTCTTAAATGTTCTGAGCACTTATTGAATATAAAATATATTTTATCATCTGATTTTTATTATGAACTTCTGTTTATTGATTCAAATGTCTCCTGATCAACTTGTTTCTTTTCTTCTCATTTCTGGTGTTTTGTCTTATTGTGCAAATCAATAATAAATCCAATAAAATCTACGTATCTTCAGCTTTTCTTGTTTTAGATGGTCTTTTCTGACGTAATATGACACAAAAAGTTTATAAAGTTACAGTTTATTAATTGTTCATTAAACGATGGAGACAAGCTGCCTTTAAATCAGACATCAGGCATTAAATATTATTTTGATGTTATATATTAATAACTTACCCTCTCTCTCTATATATATATATAATATACAGTATATATATATATATATACAGTATAATTATACAGTATATATATATATATATAGAGAGAGAGAGAGGGTAAGTTATTAATATATAACATCAAAATAATATTTAATGTCTGATTTAAAGGCAGCTTGTCTCCATATATATATATATATATATATATGAAATATATATATATATATATGAAATATACATATATATATATATATATATACATATTGTATATATATGCGTATATGTATATATATACACATATATGTAGAAAGAGAGAAACCTATTTTTCGATGTATCATTATCATCGGTTTCTGCCATATTTCCCATCATGCTTTGGAACGTGAGGGTTGCGGTGAAGAATAAATGATGCAGCAGCTCGACATGAATATGAGGAAATATCAGAAACTTTAAATGATGCAAACAACAAGAAGGATGTGAATGATTCCTCAGCGTCGGTTTGAGAGACGAAGCAGAGAAGAAGTCAGGACCAACGAGTGAATGACGTTAGAATAAAGAAATCAATCAATGAGCTGATCAGTTATATATCTATATGTTTCTGCCTTTCTCCAATTTTAACGTCTTCATCACGTTTACATCATTATTGTAATTTATTTTCTTTCTATTGTGTTAAATCCTGTTTTACATTTGGTCTATTTTTATTTCTGCTGTTACATTTATAAATATGTAAAATATCTAGAATCTCTGCTGTTTCCTCATAAATATGACCTTTTGTTTATATGTGATCAGATATTAAACCTGCTGGTCTTGAATACGCTTGAATATGTGAAATGATCTGGTGCATGGACATTTACTAGTTATTTTCCTGTATTAGTTATTTTCATGTAGAAGTTGTTTTAATTTATGGGTTATTTTCATATATTAGTTATTTTTATAAAAGGATGAGACATTAAATATTAAATTAAATATTAGGATTTATTTCTTTGTTAGGTTTTTGTGATGAATTTGTCTTCTATCATCAAATCTGCTTTCACTTGTATTTTAGTTTCTTTGTGAATGCATAAATAAAAATCAATCAAACACATTAATAGTAAAAAGCATGTTCTCCATGTTGATAGATGGAGAATCAATAATGTGCTGGATTGTCATAATGGAATATAAAAGTGTGTGACTGGCAGTGAGCGGCAGCGGCGGATGGCAGACGGATGTGGACGCCGCTGAGTGGAGGCGCGGCCTGTTTACTGTGACGGCTTTAATAAAGAAAGCAGACACTGTGAAATAACAGGACTTATTGTTCCACACAGCTCAGCTCCACCTCCAATCACAATCCACCACAGATGTTTGTCCTCCCTAACAGGATTGTGAATTATTAATAGGATCTGAAGCCGCGGCGGCTAACCCGCTTGTTGAGGTGGGATTGTTGGCGAGCAATGCTGCACCGCAGCATTTACTGTGATGTATGTGTCTGCACATCCTTACATCCACTTTAATGGGATTCACATAGATTTCTGAGGGACATCATAAAGGCCTCCGACTGACCCGCCTCCATGCAAGCAGACCCCTGAGACCCCCCCCTCTGGATCCATGCAACAACTCCATGTACATATATATACACATGTACATATATATATATATATATATATATATATATATATATATATATATATATATATATATCATATTTATAATATATAGCAGCTCTGCTTCTAGAACCTATGTGATGTTGAGGAGGGTCGATACCGGAGATGTCGGCGGAGTACAGTAACCTTCACTGAGTAATAAAACACTCACGGAGTAATAATACTCTCACTGAGTTAATACTCTCACTGAGTAATAGTACACACAGTTAACAGAATAAAAGTATCACATTTACATCCTCAAACATATTGTGCAACTATCCGACAATATCAGCAAAATATCATTAGCCCCCCCCCTCTTGTGCCCCTCCTTCATAAATATGCTGAGAAACCATTTGTAAAGTTGAGGCAATAAAACTACAGTAATAACTAACAAAATGACAAAACAATGTAAAATAAGTTACAACAAGTTACAACATAACATTGACAACCAAGGCAACAATGTAATGTTAAAGTGTGACACTGTAACAACGTAAAGTTAAAACATAATGTTAACAACCAAGGTAACAATGTAATGTTAAAGCGTAACAATGTAATGACGTTAAGTGACGTAAAGTAACAACATAACGTTAACAACCAAGGTAACAATGTAATGTTAAAACATAACAATGTAACAACGTAAAGTAACAACATAAAGTAACAGCGTGGAGTAACAATGTAAAGTAATAACATAACGTTAACAACCAAGGTAACAATGTAATGTTAAAGCGTAACAATGTAACAACGTAAAGTAACAACATAATGTTAACAACCAAGGTAACAATGTAATGTTAAAGCGTAACAATGTAATGACGTAAAGTGACGTAAAGTAACAACATAATGTGAACAACCAAGGTAACAATGTAATGTTAAAGCGTAACAATGTAACGACGTAAAGTAACAACATAATGTTAACAACCAAGGTAACAATGTAATGTTAAAGCGTGACAATGTAACGACGTTAAGTGACGTAAAGTAACAACATAATGTTAACAACCAAGGTAACAATGTAATGTTAAAGCGTAAAAATGTAACAACATAAAGTAACAACATAACATTAACAACCAAGGTAACAATGTAATGTTAAAGCGTAAAAATGTAACAACTTCAGTAACAACATAACATTAACAACCAAGGTAACAATGTAATGTTAAAGCATAACAATGTAACAACGTAAAGTAACAACTTCAGTAACAACATAACGTTAACAACCAAGGTAACAATGTAATGTTAAAGCGTAACAATGTAACAACGTAAAGTAACGTAAAGTAACAACATAACGTTAACAACCAAGGTAACAATGTAATGTTAAAGCGTAACAATGTAACAACGTAAAGTAACGTAAAGTAACAACATAACGTTAACAACCAAGGTAACAATGTAATGTTAAAGCGTAAAGATCTAACATAACGTAACATAATGTAACGACGTAATGTATACAAATGCTAATGAGGCGGGCTGTAATTGGTCATTATTGATCTTTTCTCTTGTTGATTGAGCAACCATAGAGTGTGAAGAAGTTGGAGTGGAGTCTGATAATTCCTGCTGGATTGATTCAGTTTGGATGGGAAGTATGTGCTGAGCAGCGATTGGAGGAGAGCAGCTCGCCCGCCTGTTATGACAGGAAGCGGCGAGCGTCTCTGAGCAGTCACATGACTGATGTCCTCCGGCGGGGTACATGAAGGTGTGAGATTGCAGACTCCTCTTTGCCCTCGCCACGAGCCTCACAACGCATTCCTGCGTTTATTGACAGAGCGTGTGATGGTGGCGGCGGCGGCTGCCAGCCCAGCGGCGCCCACATCTTCCTCCAGCCTGATTGCTTTTGTTTCCAGGTCACCTCCCGTCCGTCGCTGCAACTTTTCCAATCTTTCAGGTCTCGTATGAAGACAGGCGGCGGCGGCGTCTATGGGAGACGGACGTAAACCTCGGTGGCGCTGCACAAAGGAAACACGGAAAGGCTTCTCACTTTCATGCTCAGTGGGCGACGCACTTCCTGTCAACACCCCCGACGCAACTTCATCAAAGCAATAATCAAATCAACGTCCCGGTTCATTAATATGAAATTATCTCAGAAGATTAATGGCGTTAACGTGATGATGGCGTTGGTGTTGGCGTGGGGGCGGCGGCGGCGTGATGGATGATGGGAGCGGCGTGATGAATGGACGCCGCGGCGGAACTAAATTGGAAGTGAAGTCATGCGTCAACGTTCCACGCTCTGGTTCACACGCACTGAGGCATTGTGGGCCGCCGCCATTTACTGGCCGCCATCTTGGTCCCAGTTAATTTACTCACAAGTACTCACATCTTTACTACAGTAGAAGTTCTAATACTATTAGTACTCACATCTTTGCTACATTTGAAGTGCTAATTCTAAGTATTCACATTTTCATGTGATATATGGTATTAGGTCTCATTGGTTTTATTGATTGTTTGTAAAAGTTTAGCAGGCTGGACGAAGTACTCAGATATGTAACTTCACTAGAAGTACTAATACCACAGTACAAGTACAAGTCCTGCAGTTAACATCTTATTTTGGAAAAAGTCCTATATTATATATTTTCAATTAGTGTTAATGATTAATAATACATCACGTATTAGTTGCATCAGTAAAACTGTCATATAAACATAGTCAGAAGTACAATAAGTACTCTGACAGAAGTAGAAAATACTCATTACTGATCAGAACGTTTAGAAACAAATTAAAAAGTGTGAGAACGCCAGCGTTTCTTCTCGTCCAAAGGTTTGTTAAAGTACCTTTCAGAATTGCACAATAACATGGTTATTATAACGTGGTTATTACAACGTGGTTATTATAACACGGTTATATAACGCATGATAAGCGCTGCGAGACGATTGGTCATTCAAGCAACGGAATAATAACACCGTAAAATAACGATGGAAGTGCATGTAAAGCTAGCCTTTAGCACTCAAGTAACGCTGCATGACGAGTGTTTGGACACTAACAGCAGTCTCCTGGGTGAAAGTCTTGTTCTGTAAACTCGTTGGATCAGGTGACTTTTGTAGAAACACAAAAGACACAAACATAAAGATGCTAGCGATGGAATGACGTCTGTCTTAAAGGGCCGGATGCATTTCTGCGTCGTAGCGTTAGTGTTGTTTCAGAAGGCTGTAAACGAGCTCTCGGGTTCGGATACTATCTCTTTAAGAGGATTCTCTCGTTAACGGCGTCGCCTCCCGAGTCACGAACTTTAATCATTTTCCTAAAGAACTGGCGAACAGCGATAAGGATTGATTGCCAGAATCTTTTGAGTTGGTTTAAAACGGCGAGCGAGCGGCAGCCAAAGTTACAGATGATCAGACTCGTATTAAGAACGCGTCTGGCGGCGCTCCAGCTGACAGCTGCCGTGGTTGATGATGTCGCCAGCTGTGAGATCACAGTTGCGGCGGCGGGATGGAGAGCATCTCCATCAATCTGCACTCAGGCCGGTTCATCCAGCAGGTTCCTTTATAAAGCCTTAATAACTGCTTATTGACATTAACATATTTCACAACTAACGTTCACAACCTCAATCATTGATCCATTCTTCTGAGGTTGGGCGTTGTCATGGTAACGTCACCCGCTGGTTTGAAGCCTCCGGTGAAGGAAGTGACCATATTTGGACTGTGGAGCAGCGACGGGTGGATCTGAAGCCTCTAAAGCATCAGCTGCTTCCTGGTCTGTTTGACTCTAAAGGGACCCTCTGGACCAATCACAGGTCAGGTCAGAAGGGGACACGCCCACCTCATTATCATTAAAATGTTATTGTTGTTTGTTGAAAACAGGAACTGATGAACTGGGAAACATTTGTAATGACAGTATCTGATTAAAGACGAATTAAATGAGTAACAGTAAAGAGAATTATAATATTTGAACCGGACCAGGACCAGGACCAGGTAGAGGGATCGGGTCCTGCTTTGGACTGGTCTGCTTGTCGTCTCCTGGTTTGATTCCAGGTTCATGTTTGGCGAGTCCACATCCAACGTCATCCATCGGGGCGACGGGGTTCATCTCTCCTCTCCACCAACCGGAGCAGAGCGCGGCTGTGGCGTCTCCAATCTCATCGTGAGCAGGAAATAAAGAAATAAATCAGCGTGGCTCAGCGGAGCCGCACGCTTCACAACTCCTCCGCCAAATGAAGACTTTTTAATTTGTGTGGCGGGGAGGCCCCGGGCCCCCGGACAATGTTGATGGATGATGTTTTAATGCTGCTGAATGTTATTTTTACTGAACAGGGAAAACTATAAATTTTTACTTCATTGGCAATGATTGTGCCCTATGCATAAAAGCGTGGCGGCGGCGGCGGTGCAGCGCCGTGAATAATCGCCTCCAGCAGCAGATGTTGCTTTGCAGAAACCAATTCCTCCGATAAGATTTGCAGAAGATTAATTGTCTACAGCTGTTTCATGGCCCGCTGCAATCTTAATACATTTATGATCAGTTTAAACGCTCGCTGGAGGAGCGCAGCCGCTCTCTTCTTACATCTGGATTCATATCCTCGTCAGATTCATCATTAGCCTTTATGCACGACGGCTAACAGGCCGCCCGCCCAGGATGCAACACTCCTCCTTTATCCTCCTCAGACTCACATCTCTACGTCTCACCGACTGAATTATTCAGATTTGTGCAAATGACTTGTTTTCATTTTCCCTGCTGGAAGTGGAAATTGGAAGTGACCCGGCGTGACCTCCGTCTATTACTCAGGCTAAATTGCAGTGAATGTGCGGCGAGGACCATTGTGATCAGGCGGGGCTTTGTTAGCCGCCGTGACCTCGCTGCACGCCGCGTCTGTACCAGCGAGGAAGAATCGCCGTGTTACGACCTGACACGCCGCAACATGCCAGCTTCTATAGATGCCCATTTACATGTCCTCACCGAACAAAGCCAATCATGTTGGCAGCACCGCGGCGGGTCAGGGGCCGCCACCAGGAGTGTCAGGGGCCGCCACCAGGAGTGTCAGGGGCCGACGCCACTGGGAGTGTCAGGGGCCGACGCCACTGGGAGCGTCAGGGGCCGCCGCCGGGGGCGTCAGGGGCCGCCACCAGGAGCGTCAGGGGCCGTCACCGGGAGCGTCAGGGGCCACCACCGCCAGGGGCGTCAGGGGCCGTCACCGGGGGCGTCAGGGGCCGTCACCGGGAGCGTCAGGGGCAGCCGCCGCCGGGTCATCAGGGGCCGCCGCCGCCTGGAGCATCATGGGCCGACTCATTGAAGAATCAACTCAAACGGGATGAAAGAAGAATACAAAGTAAAACAACAAACTAACTAATCTATATTTTGAAGGATTTTATCTTTTTGTCACTTTTCACTGAGAAAATAAACAAAAACCTGAAATATTACATCTTAATAATAATATTGAAAATCTTTAACTTTAGTGATAAAACAGCACACGTGTGTGTACATTAATGTTTATAAATACATGAACACACACGTTACATTATTAATGTTTGTGTCATTAATCCATATTATAAACCCACACACACACACACAGCAAGGTGTGTATAGGCTGACAGGAAGTGGCCATAAATAATCAGGCTAAGCGCCATCAGCGCGGCCTCTCCGTCGCCACGGCGACACCTCAGACATTGAACATGACATAATACGCTGCAATAAAACAAAACCTTCACTTCATAAATTTGCATGATTTATATGAGGAGGAGTTCCTGCTCATGAATATGCAGCAGCATGGCGGCGCTGCAATGTGTTCTGCTGTGACGGAAGGACTTAATCACTAATTGGTTTCCTGTTTCTCTGCGGGCTCGTTAAGATGCGTGTTAATGAAGTGAGCGGCGGCGGGTTTCCTGTAGGAAACATCCTGCGGAAGTGAGCGTTGTTTAAACGGGGAGGCGAGGCGCTCTGACATCATTCAGTCCGCTCACATCATCATCCCTCTGCTCGCTCCTCGCTCACCTTCCACAAACAGATACCTGTCACGTATGAGGGATCGCCGTGTAACCGCCGCCGCGCCCTCGCCAGTTATTTACCTTTAATGGGCGTCCGGATGAGAACAGCACTTAATATGTGCTCACGCGAGGCGTGATGTATGGGGTCATCATAGCGGCGGCCCCGCCCCCCGTGGCCCCGCCCCCGGCTGCTCGTAGGAGATAAATCTGTGAGGTTTACCTCTCTGGACGCTACAGCGGAGCGCCGGCGTCCCACAGGAGCTTCCTGTTGGCTTCCCGTCATTGCCCAGCAGTCACATGACTGAATACTTCCTGTTCAATTAATAACCCAGCAGAGGGATTCAAGGTCAATGTGAAGGACGCCGTTGTCGTCTCCACGTAACTATGTGATTTAGTCGTCTCAACCTAGCTATGTACTTTAGTCTCAACCTAACTATGTAGTTTAGTGGTCTCAACCTAACTTTGTAGTTTAGTGGTCTCAACCTAACTACGTAGTTTAGTCTCAACCTAACTATGTAGTTTAGTCTCAACCTAAGTATGTAGTTTAGTCTCAAACTAACTATGTAGTTTAGTCTCAACCTTACTATGTAGTTTAGTCTCAACCTAACTACGTAGTTCAGTAGTCTCAACCTAACTACGTAGTTCAGTAGTCTCAACCTAACTATGTAGTTTAGTCTCAACCTAACTACGTAGTTTAGTCTCAACCTAACTATGTAGTTAAGTCGTCTCAACCTAACTATGTAGTTAAGTCGTCTCAACCTAACTATGTAGTTAAGTCGTCTCAACCTAACTATGTAGTTTAGTCTCAACCTAACTTTGTAGTTTAGTGGTCTTAACCTAACTATGTAGTTTAGTGGTCTCAACCTAACTATGTAGTTTAGTGGTCTCAACCTAACTACGTAGTTCAGTGGTCTCAACCTAACTACGTAGTTCAGTGGTCTCAACCTAACTATGTAGTTTAGTCTCAACCTAACTACGTTGTTTAGTGGTCTCAACCTAACTATGTAGTTCAGTGGTCTCAACCTAACTACGTAGTTTAGTGGTCTCAACCTAACTATGTAGTTCAGTGGTCTCAACCTAACTACGTAGTTTAGTGGTCTCAACCTAACTATGTAGTTTAGTAGTCTGAACCTAACTATGTAGTTCAGTGGTCTCAACCTAACTATGTCAGCATCACTGCCAGGAGTTATATACTGTATGACTAAAAAAAGACAATAAACAGGAAGTGTATTAAAGTGCTGCTAAATGGACGAACAGGGGACTGAGGTGTTTAAGGAGGACATGGAGCTGAACCTGGACCACCAGGAGGACCCAGTATAACCACCATGAGGACCACGATGAGGACCACCAGGAGGACTGAGACTGCTGTGCTGGATGATGTAGGGGCCTCTCCTCCCTGACAGGATGTATATGGAGGAGGCAGCAGCCATATAATATTCATATTCCTGATCCATCATGGCTGAGAGGCCGAAGAGCCACAGTTGTATGTTTCATGATGGTTATTAATGACGACCTGAGCGCGTACTTCTCCCACTCATACAGCCTGAACCCTTAATGATCAAAAGTATTAATTCCCACAGTTTCCATTATTAATATCCTGGATGGAGATAAAAAGTAATATTAATGTAAGGCCAACATAAAGACGGAGTCATTATTTAAGTCCTGTCAGCGTTGTCTTATTTAAATACCACAGTGATAAGGTTTTATTTTAATTTAAATAAAGACATTAATTTCTTTAATGCTGAGTAATCAAAGCAATATTTAGCGATTTAACTGAAAAGCTTGTTAGATCGATCATAAATCTTGTGGGGGATTAGGGTTATGGATTACAGTCATATTATCTGTGAAGAACAGTTAGAGTGGAAAAGGTGAGTTTTTAATTAAATGTCTCTCTGAGACGTTTTTATTGATCTGAAACACAATGAGGACGTTTCTCCATAATCAAGGATCTAAAGGAGCTTGAGGAGCATGGGACGAATTCAACATTCATCTGACGTTACTCATTGATCGCCTCCTTGAAAAGTTATTAAAACACTTCACGATGTTTAAATCAACAAGACCAACATCTTTATATGGAGACAATAAACTAATCAATTCATCAATAACTGATCAAAACCTTTAAAAGATCCACAATACAAACCAATAAATGTGATTAATTGTTTTTTTTCCCCAATTCTAACTTTTAACAAAATGATATTAAAGATTTCTGATGTTATTGTCATGTCTGAAATGCGTTCCTAATATGTATTGATTATTTCTTTCTCTTATATATATATATAAAATCAGACTTTAAAATCAAGGTTGATGTTCGCTTGTTGTTTTTATGGACGTTCTAATGTAGGCTATTTGACTTCTTTATGAATATTATCCTGAGGTGAGGAACCCGGAGAGAACTCTCCACACAGAAGGAACCCGACCCGGGACCTTGCTGTGAGGTGGCCGCGCTGCCTTTCTGAATATGAATCTATGTATTGATACATGTGAATGTATTGGAGTGTTTCCTGAGTTCCTGGCGGCGGATGTGATGCAGGAAGCTGCCGGCGTCGAGCTGATACCTGTGGCTGCTTCATCGGGGGGGCGGGGGGGCTTTTAATAAGCGGCATTGTGGTGGCAGGGTTGTGAAGCTGAAGCTGATTGATGGGCTCGCCGATGAGCGGCGGCGAGGACGAGCGGGACGAACACGCAAACATACAAATGATTAAAAAAGGAGGGGTCGCCCCCCCCCCCCCCCCCCCCCCCCCCGGGAGAGCCAATCACCTCCAGTTAAGATGGACGCCCTCTCCAAGCAATCGCCAGTCTATTGACGGGAGTAACGCTCGGCTCAGATCGCCGGAAATTGTCTTACATTGCAGATGAGATCAGACGCTTGACTCCGGATCTGGAGGCCAGCCCGCCGCCGCCGCCGCCGCCAGCAGCACATTAGCCGGCGGCGAGCTGCAGACGCTATCGCACTCTGGACAAACACGGTGCTATCAGCTCATCTCCCCCCCCCCACACACACACACCAGCAGCATCACAAGCAGACACCCCACCCCCTGCACCAAGCACCCCCCCTCCACCTCTACGATTGTTCTTCACAGACAGTAAACCTGTTACCGTGGCATTGGCGTGGTAAAGGTCATGTGTTCTCCTCACAAACAATCCCTGTTATAAACTTATATAATTATATATAGATGATTAAACCTTGTAACAAGCCCATAGCAACAAATATTATATTATAAACATTTAAATGTCATCTGTGGCAGGACTATAAAAACCCTCGTCCAATCCAAACAGTCAGGCCGGAGGAAATAATACTCAAGGCTTTGAACAGAGGTCTGGTGGAAGGGGCGGGGCTTTGAACAGAGGTGTGGCGGGAGGGGCGGGGCTTTGAACAGAGGTCTGAACGAAGGGGGCGGGCTTTGTTGGTTCGGCGATGTGTTCAGAGTCTCTGGTTTTTCCAAACTACCTCCTCTGCCTTTAAGTTGTTCTATTGTAAGTTATGATGCTGGTCAACGTATTCAGGTTCACATACAAGCATCTAATGTTTCATCTTAACATCTCACACACACACTCACACACACACCCTGATTAGAGGAAGGAATCAGGCTTTAGCAGAGTTTACACTCAGCTGGCGTTTCTCATTACGGCGTTTTGACAGCGAGGATCCTTCAGTTGCCACTCAAGTCTATCAAAGTAGCACACACACACACACACACATATTTGGATTAAACAGTCAGAGTCATTACAGCAAATGTTATTGACCTTTTAAGATACAACTTTAATAGCTTTCCTGTGCCCCCCCCCCGGTCCAAGGAAGTCCCCCTCAGGGTTTCATGGGATTGGACTCTAATACTTTAGATCCGTCTTCCTGCGAGGGAAAACCGCCGGCTTTGTGGACAGAAAGGAGAAATTAAAGGAGAAGCAACGAGAATGAGGAGCAGGGACCTGGATTACAGACAGGACAGGCATCTACCAGGACCAGGACCAGGACCCACCAGGATCTGGGTTAAAGGGGACCCGGATTACAGACATGACAATCATCTACCAGGACCAGGACCCACCAGTTTCTTAAATGGGACAAGAGTGTCCAGCAGTGGCCGTGGCCTGTGGGGGCGTGGCCTGTGGTCTCCAGTCTAGGTGGTTTAGAGTCCCGGTGGTTCAGAGTCCAGGTGGTTTAGAGTCCAGGTGGTTTAGAGTCCTGGGCCCTCATTTATAAAACTGTGCGTAGGATCCTTACTAAAAGTGTACGTACGCCAAAAAGCCAAAGTTTGCGTGCGCCAAAAAAAAATCTGATTTATAAAACTGTGCGCACGCAAGCTGTACGCAATGTTCCCTTTATAAATCACAGGATCACCTACAAGTGTGCGTACCTGAATCCCGCCCTGTACACGCCCACATTTTACTATGTTAATGAGCCGGCATGCGATCGTTTTTGTGTGGTGAATCACAATGACAGGTTAGAAAAAAAGCGAAGAAATGGCTTAATCTGGCTGTATGTTTGTGCGTTGATGATATATGCACATAAATAAGGAGAATATTTAGTTATTCCCGCTGTGTTCTACCGTGATCTAATGGAAGGTATTTATTGTATCCTGTATTACATGCATTTGGGCCGTCTCCTCCTCCTGCGGTGACAGCGCTGATTCAATATTTCAAAATGATTTTGATTTAAGATACAAGTCAGATTTTAAAAGAAGGTGTTAACATGAAAAAAACTATCACTCATTAAAAGCGTCAAAAACATTGCTGGAGTCCATCATGATAACGCAGATCTAACGTATGATATGGAGTGTAATTAAATGTGTGCGAGTCATCAAAAATATATAGTTCTTCCCACGTTTACTGCTGATTCCCTTCCAGTCTCCAGAATGTGCGTACTGGTACGCATGCCTCAGAGTTTGCTTACGGGTACGGACTCTTTCCCGTCAAGTTTGGTTTTTATAAATCACAACATTTGCGTGGAAAATGCAAGCTTTATAAATGAGGGCCCAGGTGGTTTAGAGTCGAGGTAGTTCAGAGTCCAGGTGGTTTAGAGTCCAGGTGGGTTAGAGTCGAGGTAGTTCAGAGTCCAGGTGGTTTAGAGTCCAGTTGGTTAAGAGTCTAGGTAGTTCAGAGTCCAGGTGGTTAAGAGTCCAGGTAGTTCAGAGTCCAGGTGGTTTAGAGTCCAGGTGGTTCAGAGTCCTGGTGGTTTAGAGTCCAGGTGGTTTAGAGTCGAGGTAGTTCAGAGTCCAGGTGGTTTAGAGTCCAGGTAGTTCAGAGTCCAGGTGGTTTAGAGTCCAGGTGGTTTAGAGTCGAGGTAGTTCAGAGTCCAGGTGGTTCAGAGTCCAGGTGGTTTAGAGTCCAGGTGGTTTAGCCTTAGTGAGGTTAATAACCTGCCTGTCTCAACTCCTGTCTCTCCTCAGGTGTGTTGCAGAGGGGGCGTGGCCTGATGGACGATGACTCATCGTTCAGTGTAATCTCTCCTCTCACTTTATATAAGAGGAAGATAATATGATAGAACTTTCCTCAACTGGTGACCTTTTATCACCGAGCCCCCCCCCCCCCCCCCCCCCCAGCTCACCTGTCCAGATCAGTCTTATTGTCTTTGTGCTGCCCCCCCCATGTTATTCACTGTCTCCAGCCATCAGCCGTTTCCAATCTCACCATCAGGGAAGTCACAGCTCTTTGTACAAGTGCCTCAGTAATTGAATTTGCTGCAGAAAGAGCGGCCTGGAAAATTTCATTTTCACTCCCGGCGGGTGTGTGTGTGGTGAGAGTGTGTGTGTGTGTGTGTGTGTGAGAGTGTGTGTGTGTGGTGAGAGTGTGTGTGTGTGTGGTGAGGCACATCCTAACTGATCTCTCCTCTCCTCCATTTCCAGCCTCCAAGTTGTCCACAGACCAACCATCCCACTCCGTTCTGGTCTCTCCGTTCTGGTCTCTCCGTTCTGGCCTCCGGAGTCCTCGGTTCTGGTCTCAGCTGGTCGTCAATCTGCGATTATATACCAAAAATGTATAGAAGACTTGAAGCCCCCGCTTCCTGTTCAGGACCCTGCTGACCACCCTGATCCCCGTCAGCACCACTCTGCTGGGGGGGGCGGGGGGGGGGGGGGGGGGCGGTGGCGTCTGGTTGTCACGGTGGCAACGTTCTCCTAAATACCTTCCACAAATAATGGTTTTCAGAATGAGCATTAACAGGGTTGATTACGTGGAATGGCCCTTTTAATTTCCAGCGGCTCGTATTGATCACAGGAGTGCAGATTAAAGCGTTCAATGAAGCCAGTGATGAGGTATTAAGCAGCTGGAGCCCAGAGGCCCCGGGGGACCGGGGGCCTCTGCCTGTGTACAGTTATTCGGCTGTAATGAAGTGCCTCTATGCAGCGGCATGGAGCCGCCGCAGGAAAAATAGATTGAAGATGATGAGCTCTTCAAAGTCATGCCTCGCTCTCTCATCCCACCTCATGTCTCTGCCCCCCCCTGCCCCCCTGCCCGCCCGCCGCGCCCAAAAAGCCTCGGATTTACTTAGCCGGCCGGACCGATGCAATTTTTATGACCTTATTGCTTTTTTACCATGGTAATAGTTTTGAATCAATTTATCAATCTGCAGGAGCCATCAGGCATGTTGCCCTCAAAGATCAAGTCCAGGTCATTCCATCATCGCAGCGCGGAGCAGCGAGATGGAAAGATACCCCCCCCCCCCCACACACACACACACACACGAACCCCATCACTGCCACGGGCCATATGAGAATGCTCCTCAAACAGCTTAGCAAACATGCTCTCACCAGTTTAACCCCCCATCCAGACCTCTGATTATCTATCCAGACTGGGAGAGGCCCCGCCACAATAAGAGGGCTGGAGAGGCACCGCCACAATAAGAGCCCCTCCACTTTCACAAGAGCAGCTCTCTTCTGAATCTACAGCCGTCTCATGAAATCATCTCGAATCACGATCTCATACTTTCATGTTCACCGACACCAACACAACGGTTGTTGTGAGACGGTTGCCGTGAGACAGTTATGAATGTAATGTTGAAGTGAACTCCCATAAATGCGCAGTATGGCTCCTCAGCTGGTTTCACATGTTCTGGATTGATTTCCTGTCGAACTCGTTTCAAATCGATCGAAGGTGCATTCTGGGATTCATATGTTGGAACGTTGCGGCTGCACTGTCCTTTGTTTGGCTTCCACAAATGTCAATAAATGCTCCATATCTGCTCTGCGATCAGCCCAAAGCTTTCATCCAATCAGCATGAACCATGTGATCCTTAACATGATGATGTCAGCATGGCATCGGACGCCACGACATTAACCTTCTTTCATCAATGACATTAGAAACACGTGTTGGATTAACGTCATAATGTGGTCTCCGAGACCTCATGGATCCATCACGCGGTCCCTCTGTGGTGTCCGAGACCTCATGGATCCATCCTGCGGTCCCTCTGTTGTCTCCGAGAACTCATGGATCCGTCACGCGGTCCCTCTGTGGTCTCTGAGACAAGGGGGGGTCCGGGTACCAGACTGCAGGTTTATCTTATTAAATTAAGGTTTATGTGATGATCAATATAAATGTGATTATGTTCCTGTCGAGTTATTAATTAGAAACACTTAGAGAGGAGGAGGAGAAGAGAGGTGGAGGAGAGAGGAGGAGGAGGAGGGAGGAAAGGAAGGAGGAGGAGGGAGTAAGGAGGGAGGAAGGGGGAGGGAGGAGGAGCGAGTAAGGAGGGAGGGAGGAGGCATGGAGGAAGGAGGAGGAGGAGGAGGGGGGTCCCTGAACCCTAAATAAAGAGGTCTCTGTATGGAGGGTCGCCCCCCCAGTGGGAGGACCATCAGCTTGACTCACTTTGAAGTGAGTGGGTTGACATTCGTGTTCCCCAGAGGATGATCCTCTGTTTCATCACAGTGGAGCTGGATCAGAAACCGCCAGGAAGTTCTGTCTGACGTCAGAACCAGAACAACAGCTAAAGTCAATGAGGAGGAGAAGGAAGACAAACAGGAGGAGAACAAACAGGAGGAGTAGGACAAGAAGGACGTGCAGGACTTCCTGCCCCCGTTCCATACAGTGACCTTGTTGAAGGTCTCCTGCTGGAGGTCTCTACTGGAGACCAGGACCCTCATCAGGCCTCCTCTGCTCCTCCTAATGTATTGAAATGTGATGCAATATGTTGGAGTAACAGATGAGAGCAATCAGCGGCAGCGCATGATGGATGACATGATGACACTTCCTGCTTCCTGTCCCGGCGAGGCCTCGTGGGTCTAGAACGTGGATCACAGTACCGGGTTCACGATCTCACATGATGAATATTTAAACTGTCACGTACACGAGAGTGACTCAAGGTCAGCACTACATGATTAGCTTAGCATCAGAGCCACGATGAGTCTATAACAAATACATCTTTGTTTCACTGTAAGTCAGAAAATATCAGACCAGGACCAGGACAGACTCACCGTAAACAGATTTTTAATCTACTGATACTATTTAGACGACTAACCAACGTTAGCTTTAACGAGTGTTTTTCTTGTTTCTGCCACTTCGGATTGAATCCAATAAACAAACCCTGGTTGAGCTGCTGTTCTCCACTAGAGGTGCCGTTCTGCTGTTCACCAATATAAGTGCTGTTCTGGTGTTTTCCACTAGAGGTGCCATTCTGATGTTCACCAATAGAGGTGCTGTTCTGTCGTTCTCCACTAGAGGTGCTGTTCTCCACTAGAGGTGCTGTTTTGGTGTTCTCCACTAGAGGCGCTGTTCTGCTGTTCTCCACTAGAGATGCTGTTCTGCTGTTCTCCACTAGAGATGCTGTTCTGCTGTTCACCATTAGAGGTGCTGTTCTCCCTAGAGGCGCTGTTCTGCTGTTCTCCACTAGAGGCGCTGTTCTGGTGTTCTCCACTAGAGGTGCTCTTCTCCCTAGAGGTGCTGTTCTGCTGATCTCCACTAGAGGCGCTGTTCTGGTGTTCTCCACTAGAGCTGCTGTTCTGCTGTTCACCACTAGAGGTGCTGTTCACCACTAGAGGTGTTGTTCTTCCTTTCTCCACTAAATGTGCTGTTTTCCACTAGAGGCGCTGTTCTGGTGTTCTCCACTAGAGGTGCTCTTCTCCCTAGAGGTGCTGTTCTGCTGTTCTCCACTAGAGGCGCTGCTCTGGTGTTCTCCACTTGAGGTGCTGTTCTGGTGTTCTCAGACTAAACTCCCGTTCCGTTACATTTCCACGATGGACACAGGAAGTCTTTCCTACGTGAACGTCATTCCAGAAGAACACATGTTTCAGTCAGAAGGGCCGAGTACACATGAGACCATAATCTGTGATAAAGGGTCCCGGCGGGCTCCATCTGAGGGGTCACAAGCCAGAGAGGGTGCACCGTTTAACTGGATGCCACAGCAGTAAATAGGGACTAATGAAAGGATGAGGTCTCTGCGGTTCCAGCAGCCAATCAGAGGCCTGGGCTGCCCTGACCTCCAGCTTTCCCAGAAAGAGGCTGTTTTGTGGCCGGCGGCGGCGGACTAATCCCCGTCGATCTGCCTGCTGCTGGAGGTCGGCCTTAAAACGGGCATTAAGCAAACAGCTAATGGAATCAAGGCTATAATAATATAGGGATATAGTGAGACAATTCTATTAACAAGATATAAATCATGTTGAGTGTGAGGTAAGTGTTTTTTAATTGATTGATGGAAACGGCGATCCATAGGTTTTCTGGAGACTAACAGCCATTTACTGTCTGCTGCTCAGGGAAAGAGGCAAAAAGGGAGAGATAAGAAAATTACGCCGGCTGAGGAATAAATTATTCAGAAAAGATAATCATTTTGTGCTGACATTAGTAATGTGAAGAAGCATTTAATCTCCCTCCTGAGGGCCGGGGGTATAAAGATTAAAACTGCACCAGGACGCTTATTACCCACACTGCTGTCCTCTAATCAGGGGGGGGCAGTGCATTCTGGGAGAGCAGAGTACACACACACAAGTATAGTACACACACACACAAACATGTAGATTACACAAACACCAGTACACACACACAAACATGATTACACACACACAAACATGATTACACACACAAGTACAAACCCACGCGTAGTTACATGTCCGTGTGATGTTCACTGACCGCCTGGCATTCATTGACCGTCTGACGTTCACTTCCCGTGTGGCGTTCACTGACCATGTGACGTTCACTGACCGTGTGGCGTTCACTGACCATGTGACGTTCACTGACCATGTGACGATCACTGCCCCAGAAAGATCAGATAAAGCAGCTCCACATCACGGTTGAGCAGGAAGTGAACACCAGCGTGATGCTGCCATTATCTGCCCTCATGTTTATTACAGCGGCCTCTTGGGCAGCGCTGGCGTTGGTGGTGGCATTGGCGGTGGTGTTGCCATGGCGATGACAGTGATGGACAGCTCCCATTAAGCGCCGTCTGCAGCTCAGATACATGAAACACTGATAAAAACACGCCTGTAAAGAGTCGCTGCCATCAGATGATGTTTGGTAGGAGGTTTTAATTTGAGAGACTGATGCTGAACATTAGATTATCTATGTCTCTGCCTGACCTGGAGGATGGAGTCTGAAACCTGGAGGACGGAGTCTGAGACCTTGAGACCTGGAGGATGGAGTCTGAGACCTGGAGGACAGAGTCTGAAACCTGGAGGACGGAGTCTGAGACCTGGAGGACGGAGTCTGAAACCTAGAGGACGGAATCTGAGACCTTGAGGATGGAGTCTGAGGCCTGGAGGATGGAGTCTGAGACCTGGAAGACGGAGCCTGAGACCTGGAGGATGGAGTCAGAGAACTTGAGACCTGGAGGACGGACCCTGGGACCTTGAGGACAAAGTCTGAGACCTGGAGGAGGACGGAGTCAGAGACCTGGGGGACGGAGTCTGAGACCTGGAGGAGGACAGGGAGAGTCTGAGACCTGGAGGAGGACAGAGTCTGAGACCTGGGGGACGGAGTCTGAGACCTGGAGGAGGACGGAGTCTGAGACCTGGAGGAGGACGGGGAGAGTCTGAGACCTGGCGGAGGACAGGGAGAGTCTGAGACCTGGAGGAGGACAGAGTCTGAGACCTGGGGGACGGAGTCTGAGACCTGGAGGAGGACGGAGTCTGAGACCTGGAGGAGGACGGGGAGAGTCTGAGACCTGGCGGAGGACAGGGAGAGTCTGAGACCTGGAGGAGGATGGAGTCTGAAACCTGGAGGACGGAATCTGAGACCTTGAGACCTGGAGGATGGAGTCTGAGACCTGGAGGACGGAGCCTGAGACCTGGAGGACGGAGTCTGAGACCTTGAGGATGGAGTCTGAGGCCTGGAGGATGGAGTCTGAGACCTGGAAGACGGAGCCTGAGACCTGGAGGATGGAGTCAGAGAACTTGAGACCTGGAGGACGGACCCTGGGACCTTGAGGACAAAGTCTGAGACCTGGAGGAGGACGGAGTCAGAGACCTGGGGGACGGAGTCTGAGACCTGGAGGAGGACAGGGAGAGTCTGAGACCTGGAGGAGGACAGAGTCTGAGACCTGGGGGACGGAGTCTGAGACCTGGAGGAGGACGGAGTCTGAGACCTGGAGGAGGACGGGGAGAGTCTGAGACCTGGCGGAGGACAGGGAGAGTCTGAGACCTGGAGGAGGATGGAGTCTGAGACCTGGAGGAGGATGGGAAGAGTCTGAGACTTAAGTCAAAATGCTAATTAGATCAAATCTGAATAAAACTGAAAGAAAAGTCCACGTGTGTTTCTGTGTGTGTGAGACTACAGATGACCCCCCTCCAGCCTCTAAACCGGACCCTGAACACTCATTTAATAATGATGTATTGGGAACAGGACTGGCCAATGGCGTGGCAGCGGAGGCCCGTGTCTCCGTGGTGACGGCGGGACATCTGCATGTGTTTTGCGGGATGGCGGGAGCATGGCACGTCCCGGCTCTGTGCGCTGCATATTAAACGCTTTATGAAGCAATTAAACGTGAGCTTAATGGGCGGAGTTGGCAGCATGATCGTACTATTGAATTAGCAGTTATGACGGCCGCATTACAAGATGAAGTAAATGCAATTAGCTCAGGCGTTTCCCGCTCCGCCCGTCAGCTCCAGATGCATGATGGGACTTAATTAGCTCTTGTCACATACACTTTCCTCCTGATCTAATTCCCTGACAGCTCAGAGTGGAGCTGAAGCCCAGTCGGGTCCCTCAGTCCCTGATCCCGGGTCCTCTTAGATCCTGATGCATCGAGCTGACTCATCCCCGAGAAACATGGAACCACAGCTCATTTATACAATTACACTAAGATATACACACATAAATACGTGTGTGTGTGTGTGTGTGTGTGTGTGTGTGTATATATATATATATATATATATATACATGAGAGGCCCTGATACCTCCTATAGGAGACCCTGATACCTCCTACAGGAGAGGCGCTGCTACCTCTTACAGGAGACCCCGATACCTCCTACAGGCCTGATACCTCATACAGGCCTGATACCTCATACAGGAGACCCTGATACCTCCTTCAGGAGACCCTGATACCTCCTACAGGCCTGATACCTCCTACAGGAGACCCTGATACTAGGGATGCATCGATACCACTTTTTTTCAAACCGATACAATACCGATATTTGGATTTGAGTACTTGCCGATACCGAGTACCGATGCCGATCCTTCTACCACAACAAAAAAACAAACGATTAGGCAAAATGCAATGAATTGGAAGACAAGTTTTATTTTCTTCTCTGCTTGTTACAACAAATAATGATAAATATGAGTAAATGACTGTAAAACGTTTCACATTTCAAGTGAAAATAAACGTTTTTCTGTGAAATTACTGCAGTTTCCTCATTTGAATCAAACAAAATTATCAATTAGCACTGTCTTCAGCTTTTAGATTAACAAAACATGAATTAACCTATTGCAGAGTTAAACTTCAGTCAGAATGCAATGGTGTGGTCTTTGAACTAAGCTTCTTTTGAGAAAGTGAGAGGCAGATTCTTTTTGATGAACAGAATCATCTCTGCATGATCAGCCGTGATCATGATCAGCTTGCTCGTATTGAACGACGTACTCTCCTTTACTCCCCTGGAGACCTTACCAGCACACAGTTTGCATTCCGCCTTGCTTCTGTCATCTTCGCATATTTTGAAATGAGCCCAGACTGCCGACATGGTGCTAATTAACCGCAGCCGCCAGTTTTATTTTTCTGTTTTTTTTTTTTTTCAACCGCCAAGGTACGTGTCCACAGGGGCGATTTTAAACGCGTGTGGACGCGCCGCTTCCCAGTATTGCACGCTTGGTGGGCTGCCACTAGAGGATGATTGACAGGCGCTGTCCTTTAAACAACAGATATTTGCGAGCGTTCGTGAGCGTTCCCGAGGCGGCAAGTCGAGCCCGGCGCCTCTGATTAGCATAAAGTAGATTCGACCTCAACTTTAGGCAAATGAGGTGCGGCCAACTCGCCGTCTCTCAACATTCGCCGCAACGCTACCAGAATGCATTGCACGGCTTTTCACATGGACACGCACCTAATGAATGGGACGCGCGGAAACACCGCTGCCTGTGGACACGCACCTCCAGTCTCATTACTCCTCGCCTAACCACGCTGTTTCTGATTAGCTCGACGTCTCCCCCTAGCCGCCAATCTAAAAAAATACAACAAAGATGCAAAGCCACCCTCTGATCGCGGTCTTCATGCAGAGCAATTGCATGCACTGGTATCGGTTCTTGGTATCGATAAACTTTAGCGAGTACGAGTACAAGTATATTACAACAGTATCGACCCGATACCCGATGCCAGTATCGGTATCGGTGCATCCCTACCTGATACCTCCTACAGGAGACCCTGATACCTCCTTCGGGAGACCCTGATACCTCCTACAGGCCTGATACCTCATACAGGATACCCTGATACCTCCTTCAGGAGACCCTGATACCTCCTACAGGCCTGATACCTCCTACAGGAGACGCTGATACCTCCTTCAGGAGACCCTGATACCTCCTACGGGAGACCCTGATACCTCCTTCGGGAGACCCTGATACCTCCTTCGGGAGACCCTGATACCTCCTTCGGGAGACCCTGATACCTCCTACAGGAGACCCTGATACCTCCTACAGGAGAGGCCCTGGTCTGGGGGGGTCTGGAGCCACGTGGGTGTGTATGAATCATGCCTGATGGTCTCCATTGATTAGCGGCGGCTCTTAGAAGGCCTCTTCCAGTGATGGAGGCTCTGCCGGTGTGAATGTGGTGTCCTTGCAGATTTAGTGGTCACTTCTCTCAACTTTGCCCATTAACCTGAGTGCAGCAGGCAGTTTGCCCCCCCCAGAGCACCGCGGGGACATTTATTACCCAGGGACACTCTAATGGATCCCAGTTAAGGTGTGTTAACAATTTTTCTATTGATTAATTGGAAGAGAATCATAGCCAGACTAACTTAGCCCAGAAGATTTAGTGGCTTTTAAGGTAGTAGCGATGAATATAATGCTTTAGAAAGAGCTTCTGTACATTATATATATGACACCTGCTACATTAAGCTGCATTAAGCTTTAATACGTCTTCATTACTGGCACTCTGCCCAACCCCTTCAAGGTTGAAATAGAGATCCACCTTTCATTACGCCACCCATCATCGCTCTATGGAGAGATATCAAATAATAATGGAATTGTTGAAACAGTTCTGCCTGAGTTGTTAATGTTAATCGATGTATTAAATATTAAAGATTTCCATAACAGGACTTTGAACTGCTGCCATGCTTCACACCGCTGCAGCGGGAGAAGTTCAGCTCGTCTGTAATTAGGCAAAGTAGAGGATGATGACGACCTGGTGACCTTTGACCTGCAGACGCCGCTGCTGCCACAAGGGGAACTCAAAGACACACTTCGACAGGACAGTAGGATCCATAGCGCCCCCCACTGGACAAGAGACTGTACGGGACATTCAGCTAGCACAGCGGGGGAAAGCAACTCGGTACATTTACTCAAGTACTTAAAGGGCCACGACACATCAAAAGAGTCTGGATTGGTCCAACTCAGTCACATGACTCTGCAAGAGAAGAACAAACACTGACAAATCGCTTCCTGAGCCCGTTATATCTTATATATTATATACCCCCATGGGACTTGATTTTCTCAAAACTGTCAATGTGAGAGACGGATCATTTTTTGATTCATTTTGAATTCTACGTAAAAATTCTGCAGTTCCTAGCCTACCAATGTAATTTAACAACATAACTTAGCAACGTAACTCAACAACATAACTTAACAATGTAACTTAACGTAACGAGACAACATAACAAAACAACGTAATATGACAACGTAAAAAGCTTAAAGTCAACATTGACTTTCGGTTTAGCACAGGACACAAACAGTGTTCTCCTGTGTGAAAGTCTGACACTAATTTTGCGAATTCGACTTTGCGTCTATTTTTGTCTTTGCATTAACCTTGTCTGTAATAACACAGAAAAACACACACTTATACTTCAACAGTTATATAGCTGATGAGACCGCTTTGGTTGGCCCCTTGGATGGGAAATTTTGTTATAAAAAACGAACGAATGGAAGCATTGATAAGAGCATGGTTGTGTGCAAGCTATGCAACAAGGAATTTGCATATCACCACAGCACATCAAGCCTCGAGTATCACCTCAATGCAAAACATATAGCAGCTAGCGTGGACGCTAGTGTGGTAGCTAGCGTGGACGTTAGCACGACTCCGAGTACAAGGACCCACACTCCACCAGATGCTATTGCTACACTTAATGGCAAAAATTGCACTGGTCTTTTGGACTTGGTTGAAGAAAAATAAACAATATTTTGTTGCTTAAGCTTATGTATTCAGTCATTATTCAATGGTATACTAAAAATCCATGTGAAAAAAATTACTTCTCACTGTTCTCAGGTCAAATATTTATATGCGATTAAAATGCGATTAATTTCGATTATTAATTAATTATATATATATATATATAAATGTATATATATATATATATAAAAAATGTATATATATATATATATATATATATATATATATAAAATTCAAACGTGATTATGGGGGATGCAGGAAGAGGCGGGGCTTAGACTCTGCTGAAGATAAAGATAAAACTGTATTGGTCTTCACTGATAAATGCTGAGCAGAACATGAAGTCATTAAAACGAGCTGCACCATTAAATTGATGACCACATTAATAATGAAATTCCACTAAAATAATATCTGAAAACACTTGGGTGTGTTTATGTGGGTGCAGGCCGTTTGATCAGGATTAACAGAAGGATCAATAAAAGGATAATAAAATGATTTCTGTGTTTCAGCAACCTCACACCTTTTAAAGTTCCCCTCAAACCAAGCGTCCCTGATCTGGTCCCGGCGGGTCTAGTCCCGGCGGGTCTGTTCCTGGCGGGTCTTTCTTTAGCAGCAGCTCAGCAGGGCCCGGCCTGCAGACCAGCAGGGTTCGGCCTGCAGACCACTAGCAGGGTCCAGACTGCAGACCAGCAGGGTCCGGCCAGCAGACCTCGGCTCAGGGCAGTGAGACTCAGATGAAAGACAGATTCTGGCCGCCGCACACGACGCAGCACAAATAAACGCCTCGCAGCGAGCTAACGTCAGAGCGGAGAGGGGCGGGGGCGTGCTCGCCGGCCGTGTGTGGAGAGAAAACAGCTTCCTCCACAGGACGCCCCCGCCGCCCACGCACCAACCACAGACCTCTGTTGCTTTTTCCTTCTGAGCATCCAGAGCCTGACTCATGTGGACTCAGCTCCGTTTGATGACAGTCGTCTCGCTGCTTTCCAAAGTCAGCAGATGATTCCTTCATAATGTCTCATCACATCCATCTTCCACCTTTAATATGCAACAATATTTATGTTACATTGTTGTTGGCAGATGTATGTCTGACCTGCTCACTGACTCCAAACCAGCCAGACCACCACCTGGTGCTGGGTCTCTAACTGGACCTACTACCAGATCAATACAGTTGTTGTCAATACACAAGGCAGGCACAGGGCCATACAATAGAACACTGAATGTTATAGATCAAACATAAAGAAGAAAAGATCAAACAAACGCCCGACTCCAACTTCCTGTTTGAATTCATAAAGCCCCCAAATTATGGGAAATGTAGTTCAAAAACATATTCTCAAATAGAACTACAACTAAAAATAACAATGGGGGACAGTGTCAGACCTCAAGCTAAGCTAACAGGCTGCAGCTACATATGTAGTGAACAGAATGCTTGTTGCAAAGCTAACTGGCTGCAGCTACGTATGAAGTGAACAGAAAGCGTGTTGCTAAGCTGAGTGGCATGTGAAGTGAACAGAAAGCATGTTGCTAAACTAAGCTACGTGTGAAGTGAACAGAAAGAGTGTTGCTAAGCTAAGTTACGTGTGTAGTAAACAGTAAGCGTCTTGCTATGCTAAGCTACGTGTGTAGTGAACAGAAAACGTGTTGCTCAGCTAACTGGCTGCAGCTACATAGTGAACAGACAGCTTGCTGCTAAGCTAAGCTACATTTGTAGTGAACAGAAAGCGCGTTGCTAAGCTACATGTGTAGTGAACAGAAAGAGTGATGCTAAGCTAAGCTATGTGTGTAGTGAAAAGAAAGCGTGTTGCTAAGCTAAGCTACGTGTGTGCTGGCCCTGCTGCTGTGTAAATAAAGTGGTTTATGGACTGATCCAGGAGCTGCAGCTGCTGACTCTGATGGCTTGAAGGAATTAGTGAAGGAACAGCGTTTCGTCCATTTATTGTTGAATGCCACATTAGCAATCTGCAGCGTGGTGGACTCGCTGCCAGCGGCGGCAGCTCCAGGCAGATGGGCCGCTCCGTAAGACAGATCCGCTGCCACATAAATTCCCCGCTGCCATCAAAAGCCAAAGGAGGAGCAGCACTAACGGCGTGTTATGGAGCTCCACACTCACTGCCAAAAGCAACAGTTCAGACATCTGAGGGATGGATTCAGATGTTACCTCTCATTAGTAGCACTGCTCAGCAGAAAGGAGCAGGCACTTACACCTCACTGGTGACAGGAGGAGCGGAGGGGAGGGAGGAGGGGGCAGGAGGAGGAGAGGGAATAGGAGGAGAGATGAGGGGGGGAGGAGAGGAGGAGGGAGGAGGAGGAGTGGGAGGATGAGTCGCCACTCTGCAGCTGCTTCCATTACTATTGCTTACTAGAACAACCACAACTTAACAACCACAAAACAACCACAACTACAACACCCACAACTACAACCATAACACCCACAACTACAACCATAACACCCACAACTACAACAACCACAACGCCCACAACAACTACAACACCCACAACAACCACAACACCCAAAACTACAACAACCACAGCTACAACACCCACAACACAACACCCACAACTACAACAACCACAAAACAACCACAACTACAACAACAACTACAACACCCACAACTAAACAAACACAACCACAACAACTACAACAACCACAACAACAACCACAGCTACAACACCCACAACAGCGTGGGCCCAGACCATTATCTGATGAGTGGCCAGCCCAGACTATTATCTGGTGAGCGTGGGCCCAGACTATGATCTGGTGAGCATGGGCCCAGACTATTATCTGGTGAGCGTGGGCCCAGACTATTATCTGGTGAGCGGCCCAGCAGGCAGCAGAACAAGCGTATCGGAGGGCAGCAGGCGTTTCTTCTGTTTCCAGATAATTAGCTCGTTTGAAGCGCTGATGTGAGGCGGCATTGATAAGGACACAGCGCTAAATTGACCGTGTGACGCTGCCATTCACTCGGGAACAATGACCCCCTGTAGCCATAATCAGGATTAATTAGAGGCCGTTAAGGGAGAGTGATGGCGGGGCAGCGTGCATGCTAGGTAGATAGCAGGGCTCCCTCTTTAACAACGCCAGTGATTGGTCAGGTGAATGTGTCGGGGTTAACCAGCCGGCCTGGAGGGGGGGTTTAGACAAAAGCCTGTTGGACAGGTTTACATTGTGCTATGGAAGCCTGCTGGTGCCAAGCAGAGACAAGGTTTTACATCTTCTTTTATGTTCACTGATAGGAACCCTGGGAAGAATCACCTTATCGTTTTCAGTGTACGTCGATGACATCATATCCAAATACTGAAGACAGAAACTCTCGGCAACTGGAGCTGAGTGTGCGGCGTTCCTCTGTTTCTGTCTTCAGTTTTGTCCATCGCCATCACCTCCACAACCCACATACCCAAATAAACAATAAACCCATTCTAATTAACTATGAGTAAAACTAGAAAATGAGTAGCCGCTTTACTGATAAACATGATGGAAATAGTAGGAGGAAGTGAAAGTAAAATGTCTCAGAAGCAACACAACCTGCTAACAACCTTCATGTGTACACATCACACTGATGACATCACACGGCGGGTCGAGAACCTGAACAGTTTCAGACTACGAGGCCGGACGTTCTCCTCTTGTCACTTAATCACGTGTCAGTGACGGCGTGTCAATAAACACTCGTTATTTTCAAAATAAACCTCACAGGAAGTCAGGTTTGGGAGAGCAGCTGACTGTTGGACAAACAGGCCTTTGATATCATCTTCTTAAATATGGAACATAACTAACAATACCATCGTTTCCTGTGAAAACGGGAGTTTATTTTGAAAATCCAGCATGTACCTAGCAGGAAGTGTGCTGGGAGTGTGGAGAAGACCCTCCAGAACATGGACCCTAACTAGAGCATGACTGGTCCGCTGCAGGGGCCGCTGTTCTCCCAGTACGAACCAGCACATGTGACTGGTCGGGCCCTGAGGACCTGTCGCTGGCTCAGCTGTCTCACCTTCACCTGTGTGTCCTCTGTGTCAGGCCATCCAGCTGATCACTGCTTGTCTTGACGGGTCCCTGCAGCTGCTGACAGGCCTTAGACAGGACCCCCGTCCCCCCGGGACCGGCCCCGGGCCTGCCGGGCTCCTCTGCTGGGAGCTCGGTGAGGACTTGTCTGTGGTGATTGTGGGCGGTGACAGGTAATGTGGGGGGGGGCAGGAGGTTTAATTCACTGACCATTGGAGGAGATTTGTTATTGCTCACTTTTATAGGCCGAGACAGACGGAGACGGAGCCCAGCTACTGGACCAGTCCTCCTCCCTGTCCTCTCTCTCCCCCTCCCTGTCCTCCGTCTCCTCCTCCCTGTCCTCTCTCTCATCCTCCCTGTCCTCCGTCTCCTCCTCCCTGTCCTGTCTCCTCCTCCGTCTCCGCCTACCTCTCCTCCTCCCTCTCCTCCCTGTCCTCCGTCTCCTCCTCCCTCTCCTCCGTCTCCGCCTCCCTCTCCTCTGTCTCCTCCTCCCTGTCCTCGTCTCCTCCACCCTCTCCTCTGTCTCCCTCTCCTCCGTCTCCTCCTCCCTGTCCTCGTCTCCTCCTCCCTCTCCTCTGTCTCCTCCTCACTGTCCTCGTCTCCTCCTCCCTGTCCTCGTCTCCTCCTCCGTCTCCTCCTCCCTGTCCCTGTCTCCTCCTCTCTCTCCTCCGTCTCCTCCTCCCTGTCCTCCGTCTCCTTCTCCCTCTCCTCCAGCCTGGTCATTTCCTGATCTCTCCTGATTTGTTGATAAGTTAGCAGAGAGGTGTCTGTCCAATCAGAGGCCAGGTGGGCGAGGTGGGCTGGAGGAGAGCTGAGCCAGCAACACTTAGCTCCGCCTCCACCAACCGCAATCACACTACTCAATATGATATCATTACCATTATGCTATTAGCAGGGCCACCAGGGTACACTGAGGGTCCACCAGTGTCCACCAAGGGGCCACCAGTGGTTCCACCAATGGTCCACCACAGGGTTCGCCGGCTGACGTTCTACTGGCGGCCCGAGGGATTAATAGTAGTAAAATAAATGGTGTTCAATGTTGTTTGGTGGTTTAAGGAGAGACCAGAGGAGAGAGGAACCTCCTCCTGTGTTCTTATTGATCGTCACTAATCCGGTTGATCAAGACACCTCCTTCCTCCTCCGGCGGTGGTGGTGGAGCGGCGGTCCTCCTCCGTCAGCAGCTCTGACCTTCCCTCTCAGCGCGACAGCGGCTGCCGAAGGACGTCTGATCGGCTGACGCTGCACTTCCTGCCTGCCGTCGTCACCACAGCGATCGTTGCCAAGCTGCGAGAGGTGTGGCTGCAGCGGCCGCTTGATGAAGCAGAGGAATCGATGGAGCGAGGAATGATGAAGAAATGAGAGGCGGAGATGGACAGGAGGCAGAAACGAGTCGTCACATCTACTGTGGGGGGGGAGAGGAGGAGGTTTTATTCCAAGTTAATTTCTCGTCCTGAAGAGTTTCTTAATTCTGAAATGTGCAGTTATGGAAGTATTTCGATGCCAAAATAATTAATCAAATATTAAACAAAAATCTAATATTTAATATAAATGATATTTTCATGTTTGGCTGGAAAATCAACATTTTGAGTTTTTTTTAATGATTGTAATTCAGAGACTATGTATAAATATAATAAGAGCTGTTTTTTTGTATTATTATATATATTATATCAGACACCAGATAATATGAATACGTTTCTATCGTATATAATATTTGTGTATGATATATATATATATATATATATATATATATATATATATAATATATATATATATATATATAGATATAGATATATAGAAGAGAGAAGAGGAATATGAGGAGAATGAAACGCTTCATACACAGATTGATATTCAGTGAATATCGGAGGAGGTCAGACAGCAGAGCGCCTCCTGCAGTCTGCAGACGTCCCAGCGTTTCAGCAAATTGATTTATTTCCCGTTATTAATGAACTTTCTGCAGCTCCACTTGTCAGCCGGCGGCGAGGGTCAATAACGAGAGGAAACCTGATGTTAGTGGATCCGGCTTAAGTGATTCTGAATCACTAACGATTCAATATATCAGGACAAATGTCAGCTGCTGGAATATGTTGATTCTCAGGTTGGATCTGCATAAGTACTGCATCCATGGGGAGGGGGGGGGGCAATAAATATTACATGGAGAGGTGAAGGCATCACAGCTCGCTGAATAAACCAGCAGGATAACCTCACTGTTACACTCTCATAGCACAACATTCAGAATGAACATGTTTGGGTCCGTCTGCGGGGGGCAGAAGGTGGGGGGGTGGGGCTGCAGGATGGACACTGAGGTGACTGCTCTGCCAGGTGGGGGTGACGGTGGGGGGCTGCAGGTGGGGGTGTAGGTGGGGGGGCATATGGAGGTGGGGGTGGACACCGAGGTGACTGCTCTGCCAGGTGGGGGTGTAGGTGGGGGTGAAGGTGGGTGGGTGCAGGTGGGGGGCTGCAGGTGGGGGTGTAGGTGGGGGGGCATGTGGAGGTGGGGGTGGACACTGAGGTGACTGCTCTGCCAGGTGGGGGGGCATGTGGAGGTGGACACTGAGGTGACAGCTGTGCCAGGTGGGGGGGGGGGCTGTAGGTGGGGGGGTGTAGGGGGGGGTGTAGGGTGGACACTGAGGTGACGGCTGTGCCAGGTCAGCGTTCTGGGGAGGAGAGGTTTAGTCTGCGTGTTAGAGGTCGGCTTTGTGTATTCTGGGCAGTCAATAATAAAGTTCACACCGACGCCACTGGAAAGGTAATGAGCAGCACAAGGACCTTGGAAAGGCATCCGGGACCGGATCCTGCTGGGGGGTGGCTGCTCTGCTGTGATTGTGATTGTGATTCTTTCTCTTTGGGTTCGATGCTGGTCTGGAAATAAATTTAAATTTAAAATATAAATAAATGTATATATCCTTGAAGTTGTTTTTGAAGCGAAGACATGAAACGTAGAAAACAAACGTTTTCAATCATTGGATGAGAAACACGACTTCACACGCATTCCAGCTGACGGTGTGATGATGCTGATGTATGACATCACATGAGATGAGAGCATATTTAAAGGCGGCGGAGGGAAACACATGTCATTACGTTCTCCGTGGCGTTCCCTCCTCGCCATAATGGCCGCCACTGGACAAACAGATTGCTATGCTGCTCACATCCAACAGGCCTCGCTTCACCGTGCCGCCATGATGCCACTCACGGCTGTTATGATGTGAGCCCCGCCCCCCTCGCCGCCGTGTAGAGGGAGAAGACGCTACTCTCTTCTGACATGAGACAAATGTTTCATTCAAATGTTGCTTTCGCATATTGTGGAGGAAGTAATGAATTCCTGTGGCGGCGGCCGGTTCACCGTGTCGAGCATGAGCGCTGTCGGCGACGCTCCACAGCAGCAAAATTAAATTTAATGTTCCATTGGCGGCGAGAAAGGTGCATAAATCACAGCTGTGATTTGCATGGAGTGTGGCGATCACGCAGGAGGACAGAAGATGATGTCACAGGAAAACAATGTAATCTCACGTCCTCATAAACAAGCAACCGCCGCCGCCGTGTCAGCTGGATTATTAAACACGCCATTAAAAGGAGCCCAGGCAGCCGCCAGGATCTCCGCCAGGAAACACATGCTTAACCTCGGAACCAGGACCAGAACAGGGCCATACCAGGACCAGGCCAGGACCAGGATAGGACCAGGACCAGTGTCAGACCAAGACCAGACCAGGGCCATACCAGGACCAGAACAGGGCCATACCAGGACCAGGCCAGGACCAGGATAGGACCAGTGTCAGACCAAGACCAGACCAGGGCCATACCAGGACCAGGACCAGGCCAGGCCAGGACGCTGTGGGGGGTCAGGGAACACCAATAAAACCCGCTTTCATCACGTCAACTGCAGAACCTCATCCACACAGTTTTACTGCTGCGATCAGCAACCGATCAATCAGCTGAAACAGCTGCCGATCATCAATAATCAATAATCATCCTGACAATCACTTCTATTTATGGGACGGAGCCAAGATGGCAGCGTGTTGTTGTCTTATATACGACGCGTGCTGCTGCTGCTGCAGCGTCTCGGCCGATATCTTCATTCAACACAAGAACTGTCGGGAGGAAGTGGATGTCGTCATGGCGATCAACAAAACCAATGTGAGTAATATATTCCTCTTTAAGTATTTAAATAAAGATCTTATTTAGGCCTGTTTGATTAATCGATTTTAAATCGTAATCGCGATTATGTAGTTAGGATGATGTTAAAAACGTGAAAATCGTAAAAATCGATTTTCAAAAAGTTAAAGTTCTGCACTTTATTCATTCATTTTTGTTTAATGGACACACCTTAAGATACATGTGAAAGTGAGGTTCTTCCTCTTAATCCCAAAGGGATTGTTTTTTTTTGTTTACAAGAGATCTACAAGAAGATAACATGGACTCAAATCCCAATGGGGAAATTATTTGCAAAATGTATGTATATATCCATCCATTTTCTACCGCTTATCCTGTATTCAGGGTCACGGGGGGCTGGAGCCGATCCCAGCTGTCATTGGGCGAAGGGACCCCCTGGACAAGACGCCAGTCTATCACAGGGCCGACATGTAGAGACAGACAACCATTCCCACTCACATTCACACCTACGGGCAATTTAGAGTAATCAATTAACCTATCCCCATCCTGCATGTCTTTGGACTGTGGGAGGAAGCCGGAGAGCATATTTAAATAATTTCTTTGCCTTTTGTCATTTCACAAAATAATCGTAATCGAAAATCGGATTTTGAGAGAAGAAAATCGGGATTTTATTTTTATTTTTGCAAAATCAAACAGCCCTAATCTTATTATTATTATCATTATTATTATTATTATTATCAGGGTTCCTCAGGATGACATCTTACAGCGATGATCCACACACACACACACACACACACACACACACACACAGGCCCCATTAGGAATCAGTCCTGATCAATACCCAGTGAATGAGAGTGCTACTGATCTGATTAACTCCCCATTATTTGCTGCCGGCCCTCATTCAGGATGCATGATGGGAAAATATCCCACTTCCTTTGTCTGTAAACACACTCATCCTGAGGAGCAGCGGCAGTCTCATGGTGGACACAGGAAGGGGCAGGGCTTAGCCTCTTCATCAGGACACTTGTCACTCTTACATACACATGAATATATATATATATATATATATATATATATATATATATATATATATATATATATATATATATATATATATATATATTAGGGATGGCCCAAAAGCGCATTTTCGGTTTTCGGCCAAAATACTTTACGCAAACAAAAACCGCAACCAGCGCAAGCTTGTCTGGATAAGCGCCAACATGTCGGTGTGGACGTTTCGCTGAGATCTATTCGGATCCTCTGCACTTCCTCTGGACTGTGCTTGATCCGCGTTATAAAGACCATTACTTGGATGTGGGATTAAAGCAGTGCGCACAAGAAATGGTCCAGTCCGCGATGGATGCGGAGACCCTGCTTGGAGATGGAGAAGCACACAGTGCAGGAGAAGGAGAGCAGAGTGAAGAAAAACTCGTCTTTGCCCCAGATGAGGGGCATGCACCCTCGTTGTCTGATATGTTCAATGAGACATTAAACTATATATACTGTGCATTGTTGTAATGTCAGTGCTAAATAAATATTTTCAGACTTTTGTAATTGATTGATTCTTTGAATTGCAATCCCTTGATTTTAGTGGTTTAGGGTTAGTACACAGTCATAGCCATACATGCAATGGTACTAATAATTGAATATTCTTTCTTTCGGTTTTCGGCCTTGGTTTCCTCATTTTCGGTTTCGGCCAAGAATTTTCATTTCGGTGCATCCTTAATTATATATATATATATATATATATATATATATATATCGTGAATATATAGGAAGCCTCCTGAAGCCCGATGCCAGTCCTGAACCCTGATGCCAGTCCTGAAGCCCGATGCCAGTCCTGAACCCTGATGCGAGTCCTGAAGCCTGATGCGAGTCCTGAAGCCCGATGCCAGTCCTGAAGCCTGATGCGAGTCCTGAAGCCTGATGCGAGTCCTGAAGCCCGATGCCAGTCCTGAAGCCTGATGCGAGTCCTGAAGCCCGATGCCAGTCCTGAACCCCGATGCCAGTCCTGAACCCTGATGCGAGTCCTGAACCCCAATGAGAGTCCTGAGCCCTGCTCCTCAAATGAAATGGATGCTATAATAGCAGCAGGAGGACGAGGCGGCAGCGCTAGTGGCGAGGGCGTCCTCCCAAGTCTTGATGGGATTAGTGGCGCGGCTATAGAGCGATTGCAGCGGTGGCCCTGGATGGAGGTTCAGGTGTAGCGGCTCACCCCGAAGGTAAAGAGATTAGCAACAATGAAGATAATGCAAAGAAAACTTCCAGAGAAAGTCCAACAAATCCTGAGAAAAGGCTTTATTGTCTAAGAGGCCGGAGATCAGCTGATCTGCTCGCCGACCCGATCGCTGCCGCAAACCTAATAACTCACACAGGACCAGGCTTTCACATTAGAACCATCATCCTCCTCCTCTCCTCCTGCCCATGCAGAGGAACGCTTCATATGTTCTTTACTTCTCAGCCAACCAGTTGCTGTTTGATGGTGAAAACATCAGCTGCTTTCAAAGCAGACAAATAATACTAATACTACTAATAATAATAATCCTCTTGTTGTCGCAGCCATCCACACCAGTTTGAAGCTTCAAATTAAAACCGTAGCAAGTAAACTTCTTCATAGATCAGAATCTAGCGGACCAGGACGGTGGTTCAGTTTAACCGGTGACCGTGTTTACACCGGTTAACCCTGAATACCGGTGGTCTCTAGAAATGTGTCTAGGTCCAATGGACCTCGAGTTCAGAGGACGAAACCAGCTTAGCAACTGGCCTAGCAACTGGCCCAGCAACCAGCCCAGCAACCGGCCTAGCAACTGGCCTAGTAACCGGCCCAGCAACCCACCCAGCAACCGGCCCAGCAACCAGCCTAGCTGTACTTCAACAACAAAAAATGAAGAATCTCAAAATATCTCTATAGGATTCTATTTCTTTCTCCATTTGTTTCTAATATTGTGACTTTGTTGTGGAACTAGTTTGACTGTGAGGGAATAAAAGACGTGCTGTTTGCATGTACAGAAGAATAAAGATGGTTTTATTAAAGACTCTCCGAAGAACACGATGATGATGAGCGATAACGTCTGCAGCTGCTCCTCCTTTATGGAGCGTTTATGTGGAGATGCTGAAGGAGGAAGACGGCGAGGAAGAACCAGCGACCATCTGTGGCGTTCAGGCTGCTACAGAGCCGCCTTTAACGGCCGTATGGCTGCTGGTTAACAGTGATGCATGCTGGGAGCCAGCTGTCAATCACACTCAGGTGAGGACTCCAACATGGGAGGGAACCAGGTCATCACTATCTAGTCTATCAGTGTCTCTCAGCAACCGTGACCATGTGACCAGTCAGTCGGATTCCTCACACTCTCTTAAATCAGCTTCCTGCAGCCAACCAATCAAGTATTGATTAGTTGATCAGTGACCTCTCCGGAGGAACTAACAGCTGTTTGCATCATCAATCATATCATCGTTAAAATGAAAACATGAAACATGACTGGATGAACTTTGAAGGCTGAAGAAGCTTCACTTTGGCAGAAAAACTCAAAGTATTTGACAAAGTGAGTTCAGTTTGAGGTGTTGGTGAGTGTGTGGTGAGTGTGCGGTGTGTGTGTGGTGAGTGTGTGGTGAGTGTGTGTTGAGTGTGTGTTGAGTGTGTGGTGAGTGTGTGGTGAGTGTGCGGTGTGTGTGTGGTGAGGGTGTGATGAGGAGGGGGGGGGGGGGGGGGGATTGGGCTGTGAGAAAAGCACACAAGCTGGTCCTGCAGCGATTCAAATCAATGTGAGAGCGTGGAGGTCCGTGAGTCCGAGTCCCGGCTCCACCAAGAAAACAAGCTGCAATAAGAAGCAAAGCAATCCATCATGTGTGAGTCCTGAGACGGGACCAGACTGGAATATGCAAACGGACCCACCGGTTCCGGGGAGGGGGGGGGGGGGCTCAAAGTTTACTGTCACAAACACTAATGAATCACCGCAGCAGCTGCTATTAATCATCTGTTAATGAGATGGGCTCTTCAATTTGGTCCCGCCAGGATCCTTGTGGCCCCACCAGGATCCTCATGGCCCCACCAGAATCTCTTCACATGAACATAACTATATATATACACATACATACACATACATGTATATGAATCCTGATCGATCTAGTTTAACTGAGTCCTGTTGGATCTGGTCTTACTGAGTCCTGTGTTTGTGTGTGTGTGTTTGAGTGTGTGTGTGTGACCTGTACATTAATAAAGTGGAGGAGTGTATTAGAGGAGCAGGTGGATGCTGACGGAGAGAAAGCTCTATGCAGATCAGCCTGAGGGTCAAGCAGGGCACACACACACACAGATGAATATCCTGTTGAAGGGAATCCTGCTGGACTAAACCTGCGCCCGGTTTCCCGAAGCCTTCTTAACGCTACGTCATTCATAACCCCTACTCAGAGTTCCTACTTAACATTTTGCGTGTTTCCCGAAACGTTCTTTGCGACGAATCTCTTTCGTACGTCATACGTTGGTAAGGGTGGTCTGGAGCACCCTTAAAGCCTTCTTAGCTCTACCGTAGCGATGTTTCAGCTCCTGACACTAGTCGCCACCACTGTACAGTAACCCAGAAATCCCCGTTGCGCATGGAACTGCACATTGCCAGTGTTGTATTTCACCAATGGTTTTAAGTCATTCATGAAGAAAATTTCTGGAAACACACAAGCACAAAATAAAATGCGCATGCATTTCATCACAAGGCTAAGCTTTACCTCAACCTCAGAAGTAGCCTAGGTATATTACTGTGTCAAAGTCAAGGCATGCACAATCCTGCAAGCAATTTGGGAAATTGGCACATCATCAAACAATTAGGGTCTGAGTGGCTAAAATGTCATAAATGGATGCCGGTGACGGAACCTTGTGAACGGTGGCAAAACTATGGCAGGGATACAACGCATCCTCGTGCTGAACCAAAGACGTCGCCGTCGTCGGAGCCGTTTAATTGGAATACATAATTCCATAAGGATCAACTTCAATCCCATGGATATATTGACCGACGCGGCTATATTGCATAAGTTTCGACTACAATGGCAACAAATACACATGTAATTGGCTCAATCTCCTCCGCTGTTTCTATATTTTCTGTATATATATATTTATTTAAAATCAGTATATGCTATGGTAGTATGTTCCTCCATGGTTAAATAAATGTTTAGGCCTAGAAGGATTTCTAGCAATGTAATTCGCAAACACTGCAATAGCCTACATTTTAGAATATAGTGCTGTCATGCACCTGCGCATGAAATGGAAAATCGAAGTCTGAGCAATCGATTTCAGCACTTTCTTTCTGGACAGCGCCGTGTACGAACGATGTAAGGAGTGTTTCTTAAGAAGACTCCTAAGAGACCGTTCGGGAACAACGACTATAGAAGTAAACAACTTTGGTAAGTCATAATGAAGGAGTCTTCGTAGCGCGCTAAGAGTGGACGTTATTGGGAAACCGGGGCCAGACCACTAAACCAGACTCCCATGATGCATCTGGGTGGAGGCCGTCAGCTGTTTTTGAAGCTTTTAGTGTTTTTATGTGACATGTCTACATGTGTACATGTCTCCCTGTGATAGACTGGTTACCTGTCTGTCTCTACTTGTCTCCCCATGATAGACTGGTTACCTGTCTGTCTCTACATGTCACCCCCCCCCCGGTCTCTGAGTGATCCCTGTTGATGATGGACGGGGACCTGATTGGAGACAGATGATCATAATGAAGCACTCAGGAGGCTGTTGGACTAATGGGAGCATGTAAAACCAGGTCCGACCTGGATCCAGCTCCATCAGCGACCTCCACACGGTGACACTTATGTGTAATAACGGCCCCCGAGTGGCGTGATGACATAATAAACATGCGACCCCGTGGCCGGTTTGTCACAGAGATGTCCTTTAACGGCGGGGACTCTCTCTAATTGGTTTCCTCCCTGGCGGGGGGGTGGGCAGCCCTCGCTGTAATTACCCAGCAGCGGCAGGCGAGCGGCGTGCGGGCGTGGCGGCCCAAGGTGATGGCTGCACTCGCGGTCTTCCGGTACATTACCCATGGAGCACCTGGGGGGGCACACAGATATGTCTCCCTCATGGGCCCCCTGGGGAGGTGTGATGGCTTAAAAGCAAGGTAGCCACGGAGACCAGCTGACCTGAGGACGGGGGGGCAGTCAGTCACCGCTGCTTTAATCAAGGACACGGCTGCAGACGACAACAGAAAGCTTCTTTCTGCTCTGCGTTCAAAACTGCACTGGTCTGGTTCTCACCTCTGATTGGCTGAACACAATGAAGCAGACCTCAGTCACCTGACAGCATTTAATCCAGTCTCAGTGAAGACGGATGATCACAGATCATCAGGACTACGGATGCATCCCTCAGTGTTTACACCACAGACCTAGAAGTGGTTCAGGAAGTGACCATATTTGGACTGTGGAGGAGCAACGGGTGGATCTGATGACCACAGGCGGCAGACCAGCACCCTTACTGGATCTGGATCCATGTGGATTCTGTTGTGAAGCTGCTAACAAAGTTAGCTTCATGATTCAAGATCAACTTTACAGCGAAGTGTTAAAGTCATCTTAGTAGCTAACTTGGTAGCAACCTGTCAATCAGCAGGTAAGCCCCGCCCCTTCAAGCACCCCCTGCTTTCTGGACTGTTGGCCTCTAAATGGACCTGTCGATCAGCAGGTAAGCCCCGCCCCCTCAAGCATCCCCCATCTTCATCATGCTGGATTGAAGAAGACTTGAAACTAGAGATTGAGATGTTCCTGTCTGAGTAGAAGGACTCCGTGAGGTCGCTGCTGCGTGCTGAGCGAGAGCTCGCCTGCCAGAGAGGATTGTGGGAACTGTGTGAGGACGGCGGTCTGTGTGGTAACGTTAACATTAATGTTATGATTGGTTGGGTGGAGGCCCTTTGATGACATGTTTAATGAGGGGTCTGAGGGAGCAGCTCAGCAGGGTGGGGGGGGGGACCTCCCACATCAAAGGGAGCCCCCCCCCCCCCATAGAGTGTCCTCCTGCTTCAGCCTTCAGCTACAGCAACAAACAGAAGGTTATTATAACTCTGGTGTTTAAGAATAACTCCAGTTCTTCTTCTTCACTTCTACCAGCAATAAGAAGATTAATAACATTAATATATGAATAACAACACCTGGGATCAATAATATCCCATCAATAATCACATTTCTGAGTTGAGGAAACAAGTACAGATGCAGTAGAAGTACAGATGGAAATACTCAAGTCAAGTACAAGTATGTGTCTATAGCAAGTATGTGGAGTTCTGTTCAGCAGCGAGTTACACACACACACACACACACACACACACACAGCTATTCCTCTGTATGTGTGTGTGTGTGTGTGTGTTACAAATGGCGTCTGGGAGGAAAATATTATTGCAGCAGTGACCTTGAGTCGCGGAGCCATGACCGCACAGGACGTGACCTCACAGGATGTGACCTCACAGGACGCCATCAAAGACTTCACATTAACACGGACCCACGATAACGACAGGAAACTCCCACAGACACCTGATTCCTTTAGCAGGTCTGTCTGACCACACCTGTCTGTCTGCTCAGCTCACATCACAGACACCACATGGAACAGGAACATCTGAGAGGAGGAGATGAGGAGGAGGAGGGGAGGGGGAGGAGACGAGGAGGAGGAGACAAGGAGGAGGAGACGAGGAGAAGGAGGAAGAGGAGGAGGAAGGTGAGGAGGAAGAAGAGGAGGAGGAGGAGGAGGAGGAAGAGACAGGGAGGAAGAGGATAAAAAGGAGGAGGAGACGAGGAGGAAGAGGAGAAGGAAGAGGAGGATGATGATGAGGAAGGAGTCTGGGAAAGGTTCACTTTCACTTTCTCAACCAACGCCTGAATCAGCTGATTTTACAGACGTGTTCCGGTCATGTGTTGTCATGGTGACGGATACGCATCAGAGGCCTGCTCTGTCCCCCTTCTGATCCTGGGTTTCATTATATACAATACTAACACGAGAGACCTGGGATCAGATCAGTTCAGATCGGTCCATGTTCCACGTCCAAATCCATGGTCCATGTCTCGGTCCAATTCCCGGTCCATGTCCTGGTCCCGATCCATGGTCCATGTCCCAGTCCATGTCCTGGTCCACGTCCCTGTCCATGTCCCAGTGCATGTCTCAGTCCATGTCCTGGTCCTGATCCGTGGTCCACATCCCTGTCTATGTCCCAGTTCACGACCTGGTCCACATCCCTGTCCATTTCTTGGTCCACGTCCTGGTCCTGATCCATGGTCCATGTCCTGGTCCACGTGCATGTCCCGGTCCACGAGTCAGACGGCCTCCTGTCATGTGACCATCTGGTGACTGTATGGATCAGACCCATGGAGACCTGGGTAACCTGCCGCCATCAGGCAGCCAATGGGAGGGCTCGGAGTGGCGTGCTGTGACCGATGCAGCGTGACGGCGTGGAGGCTGATGATGAAGGCGAGCTCTGTTACAGAAAGTTAAACCACTTCAGAGTCCTTATCTCTGATCCAGTCTCACATGTCTGATTTCCCAGGGTGCATTGCAACCAGATTATTGATCACGATGTATAGAACAGCTGCTATTATCCATGATTGTATATTTCATGTTTCCTGTACTGTTTATATATAATTAAGATAATAAACAGAATTTAATTTATATTTCTATCTTTTAAGATTTGAATGGGTGAGGTGGGGGGGGGGCATAAATGGTTGAGGTGGGTGTGGGGGGTTATGAATGGGTGAAGTGTGGAGGGTATGAATGGGTGAGGTGGATGTGGGGGGTATGAAAGGGTGAGGTGGGGGATTGACTTAACCTCTGTCACTTTGATGGCTTTTGTGTTTTCTGCTGGTCCACACAAACAACAGGGGCAGCTGTAGACCCTGCCCCCCCCCCCCCCCCACCTACACACACACACACACTTTGGTTATCCTCATGTCATCCTCAGCTGGTTAAAAACTGAGAAAAAAGGAATCATCATCTGTTTCTGCTGCAGGATGGTTTCCTACGTATATGAAGTGGAAGAACAGGAGACGGGCCCAGCATCGAGCCTTGAGGTCCACCAGACCAACGTGTCATCCACGAGGAAATTAAGGTAAGCCGAAAAATGATCGAACCTCATTTTTTATCCTACACATTATTTTTCCACCTACATTACCCACAATGCACCTCTCCCTCTGACAGTGTGTGTTCAGCTAGTCTGCTGACATCACTTCTTTCTAAATCCAGATCTCCAGTGTCATTTAAACTTCAAAAGATACATCTGAACACTTAAGGGTAAATAACTCTGGGAGAGGTAAATAATGAAGAAGAGCAATGAAGAAGCTGTAGTAGAAGAAGAAGCAGCTCATCATACAGATGGAGCTCGGATTGAGCTGAATGTGATAATAATACTAGTAATAGTAAATGTGTGGAATGGTCCTTTAGAGGAATGCTCAGCAGAGACTCCATGTTGTGATAAACATCGATACTGACTCATTATTTTCCAGTATCTCAGCTCCCGCTCCATTATTAAGAGCTTGTAATCAGGCCACATTACCGGCATCCCCTTTTGGCCCCAGTGGACCTCCTCCCACCCCAAGCCTCCCCCATCTGGCCCTCTGCCTTCCCCCTCCCCTGCCCAGTGAAAGGGGCTTGGCCCTGCGATGAATGTTAACCAGGTTTGGGGGGCTGTTGTGATGCACTCAGGCGTCGCAGCGTTTGACTGAGAACTTTTTAATAGCCCCCTGGAGTCGCTCCATAAATGGTTTGGCCCGGCCCATTATTTGTCCCCCATTCCGTTCTTTTGAGAGGGAGAGACTATTGTACAGCAGCGAGGCCAAGCCGATCGTTTCCACGGCTCCGGGTGTTCGGGACTACGGACTGATTCATCATGGAGGCTCTATTAACACGTTCAGCATCTCCAATCAAACGTTCATTCAGCCATCACTGTTGTTGAGCAAACACACAAACTCAATGTAATAATATGATAATAATCTCACAATATGAACACATTATGACATGAGAGAGCGCCATTATGACATCAGAGAGCGCTTCTTAGCCTCACACTGGCGTCCTGCTCAGAGCGCCCTGACCAGGTTTTAACTAAATATTTGACCAGACCAGGTTTTACTGTCGGATTTTATATTGTAAAACTAAAGGTTAAAACACAGAATGGATTCCAGGTCCGTTAGGTTCAGTTAGTTGTTGTTCAACTAGTGGCCAAGTCTAAAACTACACCCTCACACTGGACCAGAACAGGACTAAATACTGGACCAGAACAGGACTAAATACTGGACCAGAACATGGCTTAATACTGGACCAGAACACAGGGCTTAATACTGGACCTAGCCAGGACTAAATACTGGACCAGAACAGGACTAAAACTGGACCAAACCAGGACTAAATATGGGACCAAACAAAGACTAAATACTGGACCAGAACAGGACCAACATTAGCTTTAGACCATGCTACGTGGTCCTACGTGGTCATCCTCCTCCAGGGGAACGACGGCGGTCAGGGTGACCATGTTTACGTGGGAACACCAACTACGGGTCGTACCACTACTGTAAACGGGGCTCTATCTATGTGTCCCAGCTGTCAGGGTGAACTTCCTGTGAACTCTGGTACCTGCTGATGAACCAAGTCCTGATGGGTGGGTGGTCCTCCTCATGAAGGCGGGGCCACAGAGAGGGAGGAAGAGCAGGCGCCATTGTTGCAGACAAAGAGGCCAATCGTTAAGCTAATTAGCTCTGTGGGGAACCTTGACATGGACTCACCCAACCCGTCTACTAATCTACCAACGTCCTGATGGAACAGCTTCACCAGAGACCTTCTCCAAAGTCAATATCAAGCACTTTTCAACACTTGAATTTTAGTGTTGTGTTTTCAAGGATTTCCAGCACCTGTACAAACCCTGATTAAATGCATTATAAGTGCAGCGCTTGCTTCCAGACCACTTGAGTACCCGTCCTAGATACAGGGCTCAAAGTTAAACCGGGTCCACGTCTGTCTGACCCCACGTCAGCAGCTCAAATAAATGTTTTAATGCTCGTCCTGAACGCCGCACCCATCATGCATCACTCTGACTCTGATGGTGCCGTGTGACTCTTGAAGAAGAGTTTTACGGCGTCCGTGCAGCTGTTAGGCCGACGCCCACCGGTTACTGAGCTGTAAAGGTTGTGATGAATCCACGGCTCCGTTACAGCCGTCACATAAAAGCTGACTATGAAAACATGGTGTAAAACTGCCTCTTTTATTGGAACAAGTGTTGCCATTATGTTGCTGAACAATATTACAGCATGCCGCCTGTGAAAAATGGCGGTGCTGATCTGCAGACGGCCGGCGGCTCGCTGCGATGATCTGGGTTTATTACGCGTGGTAATTACAGACCGTAACCGTTAATCGTGCAACTGTTTGTTCGCTGCAGCAGGTTTATGAAGAGACGCCGTTTGGCTTCATTATGTGTGAGATAATCCTCATTCACACCAAAACTGGGAAAGGAAGTTATTTCTATCTCCATGTCTGTTTTTAGGTTTGAGCTTCCAGAAGATTGTGAAGTCTCAGGTGTTAATGTGAAATACATCAGAATATGAAACACTGAATAGTCGACTATTCCACCATTTGATCTAAGGAGCATGACTCGACTGCTGATAGTCCAATCATCAGCAAAACACATTCGGGAGTCACGACTGGGCCAGTTAAATACAGTCACTTTCGAGGGGGATGCCAGTCGACTATAGGCAAGACTAATCAGATTCCACTATGTAGAAAACACAACATACCCTCCAGGGAGAGCAGGATGTTCACTGCTTGCTATGCGTCAACAGTGATACATCTTTTTCTGTGAAGGCTGTACCTGGACCTGGTTGACGGAGGACATGAAGCCCACACGGACCAGGACCTGGACCTGGTTGAAGGGGGCGAGACAGAGGATATGAACCCCACATGGACCTGCAGCCTGATGATCAGGAGTCTTAATGTCTCAAACACAAGGAAAAGAAGCTGATAAGCTGAAGCTCTCTGGAACTCACATTAATTACATTTGCGTCATTCTCAACACAAATAAATGTGATGAATGGCTCCCATGTCTGAAGGCAGAATAAAGGCCTTCGCGGTGTGATTAGCAGCCCTTCAGTTAGCGGCTCACTGGAAGCTGAGCAATCGTTGCTTCATTTAATTGCATTAATTAAAGTGCTGATGTGTTTGTGCCTTTTATACGAGCTGCTATTGACACAGCAGGCTGCCGCTGACAAATCACACGGCTGCCATGTTTGATTAATGGCCGCTTTAACATACATGTAAGCCCCAAACATTTCAGATGTAATATTAAAGAGCGCATCATTCACCGCTCCAGCAGCCGCTCTCGTAAAAGTGGACATGAGGATGAATCACTGGGAGCACGCCATCTTTAGACGTGACATCATCCAGCGGCTCGTCCTACAGGAACACACGTTGGCCTAAACTCTGACCCCAGATCAGCTAACGGCTAAGAATCATCTCATTTAAACTAAATATTCACCTCATAAAGACAGAGACATGTCCCGACCAATCACGGCCGCTCCTGTGTGATGTCATCATATATATATTCCTCTTTTATCTGCAGCTGATCATCTGTTGGACGACCTTCATCATTTCTAATTGGTGTTCTTCCCCGTCAGGATGCAGGAACTTCTCAGGGCTGTGATGTGAGCGTTCTCATTCCTGCCGTCCTCAACGATAACAGAGATCAGCTGCTAACACGACACCTCGTTAAAGAGCAGCTGCAGCTGATAGTCTCAATACACTTTAATGGCCCGTTCAGTCACTCACACTAATATTAGTGTTACTGGGATGAGACAGGCAGGAGGACCACATCGAACCACAGCCTCACACATACCAATATATACCCATATATATATATATATATATACCCATATATATATATATATATATATATATATATATATATATATATATATATATATATACCCATATATATATATATATATATATATACACTGTATATATATACACTGTATATATATATACAAATGAAAAGTCTGCAACTGAAAATGGTTGATTATGAAACTAATAGATAAAGTCATGTTTTTATTTATAACGTCCTAGACGTTGCGATCATGGGTTCGGCTCCCTGCCCGGGATCAGTTTCCCGCGATGTCTTCTCCCTCTCTCTCCCTGTTTCCACTCTGTCTGTATAAAACAATAAAACGGCGCTCTAACCGAAAAAATAATCTTTAAATGAATCTACTTCACTGCAAATGTCAACATCTGAATGAATTCTTTTTTTTTTTTTTTTGGCTTAATTTCATTTATTTGTATCACTTTTATTTACATGTATATAACTAAGTATGTATGTACATATATTTAACACTTCTTGTTTTATTTTATTCTATTTTAAATCATTATTCGTTTTAATTCTTTATTTATTTTTTATAAATGTCTTTTGTTAATCTTTAATATTTTTTTTACTTATTTATGTATTTATTTTCTCAGGTCCGATGTCAGGGAATGCTCTGTTGTATTTTAAAGAAATAAAAAAAATAAGGGATACTTGATACGTGAGCAGTATTACAGGGTACCAGGGTATTTAGAAACCCAGTACACACACACTCACATATATGTATACAACACACATGTATATGAACACAGTAATATGATGTGTGAGAGTGTGTGATTGAGAGAATAACGAGCTGTTGAAAAGGAGGCTGTTTAATTAAGTAGCTAACAGAATAGCGGGGCTAATAGAAGGACCCTCATTAAACATCGCAGCCGGCCGATTAGCCTTCTCCTCGTCTCCCGGTTATTAACGAGCAGCCGCTAATTGAAGCCAGCACTCAGCCAGAGATGACACCGGCGGTTACACCGCGTCAGTAAAATAAATACATCAAATCATTATCACAGGACCATTATCCTGCAGTCCTGAATGAACGGGCCCCCCGCCGGCCCCTCGCCACCATCCTGTCCAACCCCTCGCCACCGTCCTGTTCAACCCCTCGCCACCGTCCTGTCCGACCCCTCGCCACCGTCCTGTTCGACCCCTCGCCACCGTCCTGTCCGACCCCTGTTCGACCCCTCGCCACCGTCCTGTCCGGCCCCCTCGCCACCGTCCTGTTAGACCCCCTCGCCTTCGTCCTGTCCAGCCCCCTCGCCACCATCCGGTCCGGCCCCCTCGCCACCGTCTCGTCCGACCCCCCGCCACCTTCCTGTTCGAAGTCTCGTCCTGTCCGGCCCCCTCGCCTCCGTCTTGTCCGACCCCCTCGTCACCGTCCGGGAGTAAACAGTGTATGAGATGAAGGGAAAACTCATCCTGGTCCCCGATATAGAACCCTGCTGGACGGAGGACCATTGTGAGAGACGCCTCTTTGTCCTCTTTGACTGATTACTTCCTTGATTTGCTAAAAGGGGGAATCCTTCCCTTTTTACCTTGAACTCGGCAGATGAGTCTGCAGCCTGAAACATCCTCCGCTGGATTGATAGTGACCTGATTTATGGGCCTTATTGCGCCGTATAATTAATTTTATGCATATGACTTCCTTTACAATTACCATGCAGGTGGATTGGAGAAGTTCACTGCTTATATGAAGCCATCAATAACTGGGGACTCATCAGAGGACAGCTGGACGTCCTCACGAGGACAGGGCCCCTTTGTCTCCTTTCAAGAAATGGCGGGTATCTGAAGGACAATCAGGAGGACAGTCTGTCCAGCGTTAGTCTGATGTCCTCCATTCGGATGTCCTCAAGTCTTTCCAACGTTGGTCTGATGTCCTCCAGTCTGACCAACGTCATTCTGATGTCCTCCAGTCTGTCCAACGTTAGTGTGACGTCCTCCAGTCTGTCCAACATTAGTGTGACATCCTCCAGTCTGTCCAACGCCAGTGTGACGTCCTCCAGTCTGACCAACATTAGTGTGACGTCCTCCAGTCTGTCCAGCGTTAGTCTGATGTCCTCCAGTCTGTTGTCCTCCAGTCTGTCCAGTGTTAGTCTGATGTCCTCCAGTCTGATGTCCTCCAATCTATCCAGCGTTAGTCTGATGTCCTCCAGTCTGATGTCCTCCAGTCTGTCCAGCGTTAGTCTGACGTCCCTTTAAAGGCCACCATGTGAATTAAACCGAGCGATGAGCGGCGATGATGTCAGACTGTACCGAGGTACATGATGATGCTCTGACACCTGACATCATCATGTGTACATGTGGTAGCAGCAGCAGATGTTGATGAAGATGAAGGTGGGTTGATGAAGATGAAGGTTGAGCAGCAGGAAAACTGATGTGATGTATGAATAATGGAGCCGACACTAAAGGAGGTAATCTAAATGCACACGGATATTCTAATCTTGCTGCTCCGCTGCCTGGACGCCAGCTTCCTCGCTGCCGGCTCCTCGCCGCCACCGAGGAGCAGCAGCAGATTAAATGTTTCTTATTCACATACAGATGCATAAAGATTCACAGATTAATCTGGGACAGGACCGGCTGTCTAAGGGGAGCGGTACTGTCCCTGCTGACCTTTAGCTCCACGCTGTTCTCCTTTCACAGCTAATACCCTGATGGACGCCGCCGCCACCGCCAGAGCGCTGCCGCAGCGCCACCGTCCCAGTGTCCCTTATAAATGTAAAATCAAACTATTAACCGGTGTTTGGCAGTGATGATCAATGGATGAAACATCAGAGATAACAACAACACACATTTTACTGAGCAATCACTACTTTTACTTCATTTTCATTTAAAATGTTACTTTAAATCGTTCAGCAGCATTAAGTAAAACCTGTATTATTTATTAGCGGGTGTCGTAGTCCTGCATTAATGCATCTAACCAGAGCAGGTCTGGGGTCAGAGCCTGGGAGGGCCTGGAGGTTAACGGGGGGCAGGTTAATCCGGCCATGTTTGTCCTGATGGTGGAGCCGGACCAAAGGTCAGAGAGTCAGCAGAGTCAAGATGGATCCTCCTCTGGGGACCAGGAGTATGTGCTCTACATATAATGAGTGTTCGTCCCTGTGGCGTGGAGTGGAGGCGGCGTGGAGGCGAGGGAGCTGGAGTCTTGCCAACCGGCCGCCGCCACAATAGCGATGTGAGCGGCGTGTCGGAGGCGTCGCGGCGACAGATGGCCGAGGAAAACAGCAACAAAGAGCCACCCGTGATTTAATGATCATTCCTCATTCAGCCATTATTTATATGGGCATATAATCAACTGACACACAATATTTCATTTGTGGGGAGCTCTCGTGTCAACAGAAGACTTCCTGGTCCTCCGACACCGTAGCGCATTCACGGCGGGATCATTCTGCTGATGAGAAGCTGCTGTTATGACACGCCTCCTCCAATTAAAGGGCCGGTAATGAAGGCATCCCCCAACAGGTGTTTGTGTTGTCGCTGCTCTGATTTACATGAGAGGCCGATACAAAGCAGGTCAGAGAGTCCTGTAAACACAACAGCGGCAGGTGTGAGCGCGGCAGCGGCCGGAGCTCCAGGTTAATTAATGAAGTGATCGAGGCTTCCTGCGGCCCCCGGCAGCAGGTCACCACACTGACAGATGCCCCATTACAATGTTAATGATGGCCACGTAATCATATTCAGGGCTTTCTCCAGATAACAATCACACACACACACACACACACGGCTGATCAATGTGATCAGGACCCGATAAGATGGGAGGCAGCACGCACACACACTTACATGTGAGAAAAGAAAAGCTTTTCATCAAAATGTAGCTAAGAGACTATTCATTTCACAGTATAAAACACACACACACACACACATATATTTATATATATATATATATATATATATACACATATACATATACATATATATGTATATATATATATTAGGCTTGGGCGGTAATACGGTATACCTCGGGTCTTAAAAATAGCAACTGTATCAGTTTCAATACCGTCATTAAAAAAATGCAATGCACTTATATGAGAGAAAGAGAGAGAGAGAGAGAGAGAGATGGCGAGTCGCGCACCGAGTGACCTGGTCTCAAAGAAGAACACGACTTCTGCAGTTTGGCAGTATTTCGGGTTCCGATCCAGAGAGTAGAGCTTACTTCGGGCCCAGAAAATCAAGCCCGACCCTACCCGAGCCCGTGCGCGTTCTGTCCAAACCCGGACCGACCCGACACATTAACTGTAATTAAGAGCCCAAGCCCGATTTCAACCCGACAATTATTTTTCATGCATGAGGCTGTTGTATGTGCATATCCGTGGGAAGTGGGGGTGCAGCTGCACCACTACTCAGTCACTTAAATATACAAATCATTTTATAGGCTACGTTGGTGCCGCGAGTAGGTTATGACTGGACAAAGCCGACACGTATGTTATCGCCTTCTCCCACTACTCACTTGAAATGATCTCGTACCTCGGACTTTCCTGATGACTATATATATATATATATATATATACATATACATATATATATATATATATATATATATATACACATATATATACATATATATATACATATATATATACATATATATATATACATATATATATACATATATATATATATATATACATATACATATATATATACATATATATATATATATATACATATACATATATATATATTTATATATATATATATATATATATACATATACATATATATATATATATATATACATATACATATATATATATATATCTCCTTCTCACCCCTAGTGGGGTGGTATCTCTGTCATCCTCAAGCTCGGGTCCTCTACCAGAGGCCTGGGAGTTTGAGGGTTCTGCGCAGTATCTTGGCTGTTTCTAGGACTGCACTCTTCTGAACTGAGGCTTCAGATGTTGTTCCTGGGATCTGTATACACACATACATATATACACATACATATATATGTATACATAATATATATGTATATGTTATACCGGGTTGGACCCCCTTTTGCCTTTAGAACTGCCTTTATCCTTCGTGGCATAGATGATAGTTGGTACTAATGGGCCCAAAGTATGCCAAGAAAATATCCCCCACACCATTACACCACCAGCACCAGCCTGAACCGTTGATACAAGGCAGGATGGATCCATGCTTTCATGTTGTTGACGCCAAATTCTGACCCTACCATCCGAATGTCGCAGCAGAAATCGAGACTCATCAGACCAGGCAACGTTTTTCCAATCTTCTATTGTCCAATTTTGGTGAGCCTGTGCGAATTGTAGCCTGAGTTTCCTGTTCTTAGCTGACAGGAGTGGTACCCGGCGTGGTCTTCTGCTGCTGTAGCTCATCCGCCTCAAGGTTCGACGTGTTGTGCGTTCAGAGATGCTCTTCTGCTTACCTCGATTGTAACGAGTGGTTATTTGGGTTACTGTTGCCTTTCTATCAGCTCGAACCAGTCTGGCCATTCTCCTCTGACCTCTGGCATCAACAAGGCATTTGCGCCCACAAAATTGCCGCTCACTGGATATTTTCTCTTTTTCGGACCATTCTCTGTAAACCCTAGAGATTGTTGTGCGTGAAAATCCCAGTAGATCAGCAGTTTCTGAAATACTCAGACCAGCCCGTCTGGCACCAACAACCATGCCACGTTCAAAGTCACTTAAATCACATTTCTTCCCCATTCTGATGCTCGGTTTGAACTGCAGCAGATCGTCTTGACCATGTCTACATGCCTAAATGCATTGAGTTGCTGCCATGTGATTGGCTGATTAGAAATTTGCGTTAACGAGCAGTTGGACAGGTGTACCTAATAAAGTATATATATATATATATATATAAATAATAAGAAGCTGGCTAACACAGAGCTTTGATCATCATACTCCAGGATGTCATCCTTATTCTACGCCGAGCGAACATTGCTGGTTTTATAGCGTGACGTGAGTCGCTGTCATGACAGGAAGTCAAGCATGTTTGATTTCTGTTTGTCCGACCAATAGGAGCACAGAGTGACCAGTAAACAACGGGAGGAATGAGGAAACATATCTGTTACTATGGCAACAGTCAAGGGGACGATCACAACTTCAGAAACCTGCTGAGTAGGATGACATCACACAGGTCTTTATGACTCTGATCAGCTGATCTGACTCGGCGACTCAAACACACCAAGTCAGATTTAAGACTTTGAGACGCAGAATGAATCTGAAGACTCGTAAGTTTGACAGAAATGTTTATCGTAACATAAAACATTAAGCCGTCTGTTGGCCGGTGGACTTGGCACGCTGCAGGTGAGATTAACGACCTTCGCCTCGGACGCAGCATGCCACCAGAGCCAATCAGCGCTGAGATGGTAGAGAAACTGTTCTGGGATCTGCTGCCTGCAACATGACGAGTCAGGAGACGATGGAGGACAACACCCACATCCTCCAGTTAATATGAATCATCAGTCAGCTGGACGTCTTCCTCCGTGTGTCGTTGCCCCGGAGACGGACGGAGCTTCCTGTCAGGACGGCGAGGGCGCCGCAGCACAGAAACACTCGATTATCACCACCGATAACGCCACTGATTGAAAATGTCAACGCATCCTTTAAATTAGTTCACTGTTTGATTGTTGAACTGCAACGTGGAAGGTGATGTTTCACTCGCCGCTTCCTGTTTGCACTGTAACCATGGAGACAGACAACAACCATCACTGCGTCACTGTTGATGCTAAAGTAAACGTGTCATGAGATGATTACGAGGGAGGAAACACTTAAACCTGATCTATGGAGTGTGAAGGATGTTGGTGATAATATATTACAAAAACAAATATGTATTTATCTGTGTACGAGGTGAGCGTCTCCATCGTGGCGAGGAGAGGGAGGGAGGGGCGAGTGAGGAGCCGGGATGTGGAAAAGATGGAGAGCAAACGGGAGGCCAGGAGGCCGACGGGTGAAATTTATTTTTCAACCTCTGTCAGTGTGGAGCATTAATCTAAGACGACCACTCCCCTGCTCCCTCATCCCAAACATTAAATATCACCTGCCGGATTAATCCCAACTTAATTAAACCCATCAGAGGACAATGGCCGGCCAATGAGCCGCGCAATCATTCACACAGTCAATTAAGAAGCAGACGCTCCTCCAGGGCCTCCTCTGACAGAGATGGAGAGGACGGAGCACAGGGCCCCTAACCAGGCTGGGGGGGAGGAGATCCTCCACCAGGCTGGGGGGGCAGGAAGGTGGGATCCTCCACCAGGCTGGAGGGGAGGTGGGATCCTCCAGCAGGCTGGAGGGGGAGGAAGATGGGATCCTCCACCAGGCTGGAGGGGGAGGAAGGTGGGATCCTCCACCAGGCTGGGGGGGAGGTGGGATCTTCCAGCAGGCTGGAGGGGCAGGAAGGTGGGATCCTCCACCAGGCTGGAGGGGGAGGAAGGTGGGATCCTCCACCAGGCTGGGGGGGAGGAAGCCGGGATCCTCCACCAGCTCCCATCTACAGCCACTTCCAGGTAAACCACATCATGTTTTTGAAGTGGAAGTCAAAGTCACTGAGTGTTGTCAAAGTTACAGTGAGGATTTTAATCTCAGTTTAACAGCAGATATTCTAATTTTATTGAAATGAAGCTGACGTTTTCAACATTAAAGCATCTTCAGGATCCATGAGGGTTTAAAGGCCAAGTTACTTCTGACGACATCTTCTTCATCAAGTTCTAATACCAACATGTCAAAAAGCATCAGACCTGAAACAGCAGTGGATCTGGTCTGTCACTGCGCAGCAGAAAACCACTATACAGTTTCTTACGCCCCTGAATACAACATCAGAAACGTTTCAACATGCGATCAAAGTCTGGAGAGAGTTTCCTCTCTACTTGCATACCGCTGGTAAAACTATACACTCATTAATATGATCTGATCTCGTCATCACACACACACACACACACACACACACACACACAAACACACTCATTAATATGATCTGATCACACACGCACGCACAGTGGCCTGACCTTCAGTCTCTGAAGGTCATTGAGTGTCGTAGGAAACAGATGTTTGATCCTTCAGGTGTTGCTGACAGTCTCACTCACACACACACACACACACACACACACAGACAAAGACACACACACACACACACACACATACAGTGGGCAAACAGCAGCCACAGCTGGGATGTTAATGCCAGCAAACAGGATTATCCTCGGAAAGGATTTCTCTGCTAAGCATTTCCTCTTAATTAGATTTCTCAATCTCAGGGATGAATTGCCTTTTAGCAGCGAGCGCTGCCTCTGAGGAGCTGTTAGCTCCTTATAACTGAATTAAATGCATAATTAGTGATACAATTACATTAGAAGAGGCTCTTTTGTATTTGTGTGAGTGAAGGGGATGAAGGGGGGGGGAGGGGGGTCATGTGATATAAGAGGCAGCAACATCCAGGAAGTGATGGCTGCCAACAGGTGAGAGGATGAAAAAAACGTTAAACTGCGACATTAATGGATCATCGATGGATCCGATTCTTCTGAATCCGAGATGCTGGACTGGATTTCAGAACATTAACTGACATTTTACAGACAAAATAATACATTGATTAATCAAGAAAATAATGGAGTGATTGATCTCCAATGAAAATAATCCTTAGTTGCTGCTCTGATATTTACTGTCAGTGAGAGATGTCTACCAAGTAAGAGCCAAACAATAACAATACTTAATAAATAATAATAAATAAATAAATAATAATTATAAATAAATAATATTCGGCTCATTGTGTGGGCGTGTAAGCATCCATCCATCCATCCATCCACCGTCTAGCGCTTATCCTGTATTCAGGGTCCGGGGGGGGCTGGAGCCGATCCCAGCTGTCATTGGGTGAAGGCAGGGTACACCCTGGACAGGTCGGGCGTGTAAGCATATTATATATATATAGGGTACACCCTGGACAGGTCGGGCGTGTAAGCATATTATATATATATATATATATATATATATATATATATATATAATTATTTTCTAAAACACGATTGGATGATTGATGTATGAATGATTGTAATGGAGGATACCTGCATGAGGAGGACGGACATGGAGGTGGCGCGGGTATCATGACATCATCGACCCGTGGGTATCATGACATCATCGACCCGCGCTTCACTGAACTCTCCTGGGTTTACATTTCCTGAACCAACCTTCACATAATGCAGCTCGGTCGGCCGCATCCAAAAATTACATTCAACACATTGCTGAGGATCCACTGATCTGCCTGAACAGCTGGAGATCTTCAGTCACATGAACACTGATTCATTCATTCATTACTATTTCATGTTTTTGGCAGATATATGTTGCCTTAAACATTCAACATGTAAAGAGTATATTTTTATACCTGGTGTCATACATGGAGTTCAGTTATTTTTAACACATTTACAGTTGAATGTAAATTATTTGACTCATTTTAATGGGGATATTACCTTAAATTTAGATTGTGGAAGATAAAAGATTGGATGTTCACTGCGTCTCTCTTTTCTCTTGTTGTTTTCTGGTTTAGCTTACTTATAATGGATTCAGATTAAAGGATATAAAGTCGTGGTTGAGGAGCTGATCCCGGTTCGTGTTGGGTTCATGGTTTTCGGGACAACACCGTGAATCCGAATTATTTTAGGTTAATTGTGATATTAAAATGGTCATGTTCCTTCATCACTATGAACTCACTGTAGTTGGACTCCAGCACCAAATATGGATTACTCCACCGCTGAAAATAGTCCCCAACAAAGTCACTACTTCCTCCTGTGTGTGGTAAAACAGCTGTTTTCTGGAGCATCATGTCTAGGTGTCGCCCAGCTGACAGGAAGTCACAGAGGACGCCGCACGCCGCTGTAAACATCTGAATGTCAGCTACTGTAGTGCTCACATTAACCCCCGATGCTCCTGTTTACAATCTGGATCCCTGGTCAATTCATCATTAGTGCTCCGGTAGCACGTGGCTCGCACACGCCCAGCTCGCACCTCGCCGCGGATCCCTGCACCATTCATCACCGGGCGGTAGCTGACAGTGACGGATGGGTCAGCCCGCCACTGGCACTCTCCCAGCCGGAGACTCATACGGCTGCAGCCGCAGACTGACAGCTGGAGCAACATGTCAAGTGGTGGAGAGACTGCGGCCATTAATAACCTCCGTCACATGATCACCTCAGCGCGGGGCCTGCTGAGCCGGCTCGGGGGGGGGGCGGGGCATCCACGCCTCGCCGTCGGGGAGATGTCACGCGACAGTCATGGACGCCTGATCTTTAATCAAGTGCACGGGGATGATGGGTAATGAATATATGGCTCACAAATTGGAAGGTGTGGGGGGGCTGACCCATCTGTGGCTCAGGGCGACCCTGGGGAGTGGACCCCCCCCCCCCCCCCCGCTCGGCCCACATCTGAGCACGTGTCGTTCATCCAATGAGACTAATCGTAGTCATGTGAACCGCCCTGGAGTCAGCCGGCCAATCAGACACCTGCTTTTATTCTGCTGCTTCTCTTCCCGCCTCCATCGTCTGTTTACAACTCATCAATAAGATCAATACAGTCTCACACAGTCAGGGCCGATCTGATCGGATCCAAACGTCCCCCCCGATACTAGAGAAGTGCTCGGCCCTTAGAACCGCCCTCACCCCGTTTCCTTAGCAACGATACAGTAAATAGTACTGAGAGCTGGTGTGTGAGCAGCTCTGCTTGGAACGGTCTGGGTCCAGGTCCAGGACTCCAGGAGTCGACACATGAACATGAAATCATGGTCCTGGATTAGCAGGACAGGAACCGCTGAGAGCTGGTCCTGGAAACCTGGTCCTGGAAACCTGGAAAACAACAACGCCGCTCTAGTACACTAAAAATATCCTATATCTCCTATTGTGTAGTAGTAGTTAGTAGTGTTTCCAGTGTGTAGAAGTAATTTTACGTCTAGTGTAGTATGTCCAATGTGTAGTATTACTGTTCCTTCTGGTGTAGTATTTCTAGTGTGTAGAAGTAGTTTTATGTCTAGTGTTGTATTTCCAGTATGTCATAGTACTTTTACTTCTTGTGTAGTATTTCCAGTGTGTAGAAGTAATTTTACGTCTAGTGTAGTATATCCAATGTGTAGTAGCAGGGCTCCAGACTAACTTTTTGCATTGGTTGCACTGGTGCGCCTAACTTTTTTTTTTAGGTGCACCAGCACAAAATTTAGGTGCACCCACATTTTTCATCGTGTCGCCTTCAATGCCAAAAGGTCACCTTTTTATTGCTCTCCTTTTACATAATGACACCCCCCTTATGGCCTAGCTTAACTGCAGCACCATCAGCACCCAGAGGAACCGTTTTCTCCAGCCAATCTGCACACTGATGCCCAAGCGCAGTAAATGCTTGCTTTGTGGCAGCATAAATTCCTCAAGAATAAAAAGATCATACAGGTCACTAGCCTATAGATTGCAAATGGAAAACTGTTTATGTGATCTTAGCCTTGCCTACTTATATTTTTACTTAGGCTATTCATTTTTAATAATAATATTAGGAATAGGCTATTATACAATTTCCTATTCATGATCTCTCATGCTGTAATGTGGGCCTTCAAACACTGTGCGTGTCCATGCTCCACCTCGACATGTCCAATTAACATGTTGACCGGACTCCCTTTACGCAAAATGCAGCAGTAGACAATAACGCACTCCTTCATAGAGACTTCTGTGTCTCCGTCAATCATGAATGACGTGTACGTGGCGTTTCCAACCTCCGCAGCTGTCTTGTTCTTCAGTGTCGGCATTTTTTTCATCAGAATAATTTCGGACTTAAATTTAGTGAACGGCAACTCCTCCTCTGCAATATTATATGCAACGTTGAATTTTATAATCATTTCAGATTCCTCAGCGGACCTGATCGATACAGCCTGACGCTGAAATGCAGCTGGATGAGGGGCCACTTTATTAACACACTTATCACGGCATGTAGTATGCTTTTTGGACATAATGCGCTTTTTCAATGTCTCGAAGCAAAATGCTGTTGACTCTTCCACAAACGCACTATTACCGGACAAATTCTGGCCGCACTCCCGACAATTAATGCAGTGTATTGAGTCCCTTTCTTTATCGAACATCAGCCAGGGAAATTGCTTCAACCAGTCCTGTCTGAAGGCATATTTTTGGGCTTTTTAATTAGTCTCGGGGCGAGGCTTTCTGCCTCTCTTCACTTTCAAAGACAATCGAAGCGCTCAGAGTACCTGCTCTGCTCGCTCGCATTGTTCGAACTGACACAATTTACAGCAGTGAAAAGGACCACAGCCAATCAGAGGCAAGGACCCGCCCGAGCTCCGTCTCTTATTGGTTTAGACCACGATGCCATCAGGAGAACATAAAGAGATACTGCGCTTATGATTTTTTTTTTTCACTCGAGCAGCGTTAGGTGCACCAGTGCGACCTACTATTTTTTTCAGTCGCACTCTTAAAAATTTTGGTCGCATATGCGACCAAAATGGTCGCACTCTGGAGCCCTGAGTAGTACTGTTCCTTCTGGTGTAGTATTTCTAGTGTGTAGAAGTAGTTTTATGTCTAGTGTAGTATTTCCAGTGTGTAGTAGTACTGTTCATTCTGGTGTAGTATTTCCAGTGTGTACTTCTACTGCAGTAGAGGACCTAAAGGACTGTAGACGATGAGAATACTAAAGTGATTCCAATGTTAAAGTGGACTGTAACACTGATCAGTGATCGGTGATCTCTCTTCATTGACTTTCACCTCTCTTTGTCTGCTCAGCTGATGTGTGTTTGTTGCTTGCTCTCCTAGGGGGCGGAATGATCCTTTAATCCAATCCTAGCCAGCAATCAAAGCTCCATGAATCAGGCCCGTTATGAGCAGACCTGAGGCCGGTCTGCATGTCATTATTGGGGGTTTCATCGTAACAAAGCTGCTTTTAATGAGATTCCACAAAGCTCCAAATCAGGCCGGCCCACCATGCATCCTGGCTAATTCACTTAACAATAATTCATCCCCAAAGACGCTAACTGAGGAGAATGAGAAGGTTTGTCCTCCTGACGCAACCTTCACAGCCAAGAGGAGGCCCTTATCCCGATGAAGAAATATCATTATCATGGAGGATATTAGGGAGACAGTGATTAACTCCAACGTCCTCAGTGTCCCCAGACTCTCCCATGCAGATTTGGCAGCAGGGAGGCTGAGGAGGACGAGCGGCCATGTAGACTTCATAAAACCACATAATGCAGGGCTATGCTAGCTCACTGCGTTATGAATAGGGAAATAAATATGACAGCTGTTACACAGAGATCCACACTCCCTGCCTGCAGGCCGGACTCAAGGCCGGACTCAGGGAACGGAGAGTGCATCAGTCAGGTGACCTGAGGAGGGTCACATGGAGCGAGTTCATCTACTCCAGCTGGACAGGAAGCAGGAAGCTGCAGAGCTCCTGGTTGTCATGGTGACGCCGTTATCAACAACAACAAACCAACGTTAGCTTTAAACAACAAAACCAACGTTAGCTTTAAACAACAAACCAATGTTACCTTTAAACGACAATCCAAAGTTAGCTTTAAACAACAAACCAACGTTAGCTTTAAACAACAAACCAATGTTACCTTTAAAAGTCAATCCAACGTTAGCTTTAGACAACAAACCAACATTAGCTTTAAACAAAAAAATCAACGTAAGCTTTAGACAACAAACCAACGTTAGCTTGAAACAACGTTAGCTTTAGACAACAGACCAACGTTCGCTTTAGACGACAATCCAACGTTAGCTTTAGACAACAAACCAAGGTTAGTTTTAAACAAAAATCAATGTTAGTTTTTGACAACAAACCAACGTTAGCTTCAGACAACAAACCAACGTTAGCTTCGTGCACACGTATCCATAAAAACAAACCTAAGGCGCTGCAGTGTGCATGCCAGGCCAGTAGGTGGCGGTGAAGCTTCCAGAAAGTAAAATACTTTTGTGCGTAATGTTGAAAACCAAAGTGGAAGAAAGACAGGAGGGTGAGGGGGCGGCCCACCTGTCTGTCTGTCTGTCTGTCTGTCACACTTCTTAACTAAAGCGCTGACTTCCTTTAACTCAACTCTCCCATCTGTTGAGTGCCTATTGTCTGTTAAGTAATGCAGCTGCAGCCTCCTCCTCCTGCTCCTCCTCCTCCTGCCCTCCTCCTCTATTCAAATACTGTTACTAAGCACTGATTTATTCATTGGCTTTCCACAGTCACAGACATAAACACACCCATCCAAACCCCCGGCCCACGCTCTCCTTTGACTGGCCGACACATCACATCCTCCCCTTTATTTCTGTCCAGTCAGACCCCCCAGCATCCAGCTGTCAGCCCCCTAAAGAGTCTGGACCTCCACCGCAGGTTCAACCTGCTGCATTCTTAAGGAGGAACCTGCTGCATTTATTCAGCCTGTCACAAACACAAGAGCTTTCATTTCAACGCTACCCTATTTAAAGTCCCAGTCGGCAACAATTTTTTGATCATATTCACTGAAGCCAACACTATGCTCCGATAGAACAACATAAATCATCCGGTTTTAGAAAAAAAAAGCGTGCCTCTATGTGCACGAAGAGCCTGTTTGTTTTGCAAAATATCAACAAAGCCCATGGTCATCTTGTCCAATCAGCACACAGGGCTGTGTTCATGCACACATGGAGCCCCTCCCCCCTTGGGTCATTTCACTATTACAGGGGGGAGGCAGAGGGAAGTAGTAACAAGCTTCTAATTCCTTGGTTAAAAACCGAAACAAGGAGGTCCAAAACAACCAAGGAAAAGAAAACACCGGTGGAAAATAAGGAGAAAAAAAAGAAAGATTGCGACGGTGCCCATGATAAAACCAGAGTCAACATCAGTCCCACGTTTCAAATGTGGGGTGATCTAAGGGATTTCAAAGAACACGGAGTCGAGGGGAAGGAGCTCGGTGGTCGTGAGGGAGGAGCGTGAGAGTTGTAAACATTCAAAATCTGACAGAGTGCCCTCGATCTGCCGGACTTGCCAACTGAGACTTTAACAATAATAATACTTTAACAATATAATACTTTAACAATAAGAAATTAATGGTTTTATATACAGGTACATTTCCACTATCAGGATGATCGTAAAGATCGTCATGAGTGCCTAGCTGCATGACAGAGGATAAAAAACACGTATTTCTAATTATTCATGCAAGGAGACCTTATGATTTACGATCATTTTATTTAACATTATTTGATTATTTTTCAGTAAAAGTAGATGATCTGTGACGCAACATACATGTGTCTTGACTAATTGTAAAGTGTTGATGGAGCAGTTACAATGTTAGCGTAGCCTAGCACCCATCAACCCATTCAGAAAACCAGCATTTTAACAGTAGTTATCTTGTGGTCTTGCAGACAGACCTAACAAAGCATGACTCAACACTTTTTTACTGATCACCATTATAATGGAGTTATTTCAGCATCCTTTTCATCTGGTTATTGATATTAAATCACAGATCAATACTTTATTCTGGTTCCTCCAGCTGTGGTGAACCAGCCCACGTTGGTCTTGCTGGATCCAGTGAATCCAGCTTGGTGAAATCCACGAAGGACCGGACTGGATAATGTCATGATGATGTCATGAACCCAGACAGGACTGGGTCTGGTTTCCTGGTGGATCTGGGACTTTAACATGTACAAAGCAGCACTAGTGGTGATTTCAGCCACGATGGAGGAGACCTGGTTGGGGTCTACGTAGAGGGAGGCCCCGCCTCCTCTCTGTTGATGCCAACAAACACAAATACTCCCACAGTTAAACTTCAGCGTGAACACGACATCAGAAAGAAGCAATCTGACAAACCAGGTGTCTGACTGATCCGGTTCACCTCCCCATCATGTGATCCCGGTCCGTGTTGAAGCCCCCGTCCTCCACCCTGCAGACAGATAATGCTGCCGGTAGTGTCATCCAGGCCAGGGTCAGACCCAAACCCATGGTGGGAATAACCAGTCAGAGAGGGCGGGGGAGGGGGCACGCAGCCCACCCACAGTCCTTTGCTGTGCTTTAACTGGAGGCCCCCCAGGACAGAACAGTTTTACAAGCCCCCCTGCAGCCTGTGCATTCAGGCTGTGAAGGCAGCAGAATGGGCCTGGTGCTGCTGTAATAAAGTGGACCATTCATCCCCGGCCCCCTTTCAGACTCACTGAGGGGGGCGTCGCTCCCTGAGCAGGGACAGACCGGCCTCATCCAGCTGCATTAACCTGAACTGATCTCAGATCTGAGCATGTGAAGCTGCTTTTCTGCTCCTGCAGCCTCTTTGTGGCGGCGGCGGCGGCGGTACTATGAGATCATGAGGAGCATGAAAGTCTGCTCTTCTGCTCGAGTGGACAGTCTCACAGAGCCTCTGGACCGGGGCTTGATCCGGATCTAGCCTCATCTTCCCCTGATCAGTGAAACGTGGTGGATCAGCATTCTAACGTTGAGGTGGACTGGAAACACTGGACTCAACTATCACACGCACACATCAGACCTCATCGTGGACTCATGTGGTCTGCCTCCAACCATCAACAGGAGAACTGAACCCCCACCAGACCTGGTGACAGACTCATCTTCTGGATTTTATGTTGTCATGAAGCTTTTGATTCAAGATATGATTATATATATAAATAATATATAGCTAAAGGTAAATAAAATACAATACACAAATAAGAGTCCAGTGCAAGAAACAACAACGAGGAGAAGACCAAATTGAAAATGAGGCTACTTTTTAAAAGCAGACTAACTATAATATTTATAGAATACTATGTGTGTGTGTGTGTGTGTGTGTGTGTATATATATATATATATATATATATATATATATTTCTATCAATTTCATAATACATTATTGAATGTTATTTTTATTCCATCTCCTCTCGTCCTCTGAAGATTCTCTCTCTAAATGCTGAGTCTTGTTGTTGAGGAATATGATCATTGATGATTATGTTGTCAAATAAAAAATGAGCCGTTAATAAACGATACGTCTCGGTGATGAAGTCATTGCTGCAGTCGATCTATCAGGACGCCGCTCGCTCCTTTAATTAGGACTTTTAGCCACTGAGGTAAACGTCTCCTTAATTCATTAGTAATATCTCTGTAATTAGTAACTATTAGGCCGATCAACAGTGAGGTGGCTTATCAAAAGCAGATTAAACATCATCAACAGACTAATGTGTGTTTGATGGTGGTCTTAACTAATGACACGGCTCTGAGTGGCCCCATTAAAACCAGCCGGCCCGTCGTAATGTTGGGAGGTGTTAACACATTGATTCTCTTAATCTGTTTAACTACATCAACACTCAGCATGGGCTCGCCACCAATTTCACACTCCGTAGTCACGCACACTTAAACTCTCCGTTTGGGCCGGGCGAGGGGGGGGGGGGCTGGTGGTCGCTGCCGCTGCTGTTGGCCAAATCTTCAAGTTCATTCAGCGTGATTAAACCGGAGCAGGGACTTTTCTTCCCGCCTAATTATGTGGAAATTACAGAGACAATAAAGCATCTGGTAGTCATTCTTCCTCCTTTACGTTTCCCTCAATATTGTGACAGGCTGATGCATTGTGGGTGAGAGCGGCGAGCCGGCTGAGAGCTGAGGTCAGCGGAGAGCAAATAGATGAATTTATAACTTTGGCTTTTCACAGCGGGATCATTGTCTGTCCCCCCGTCCCTTGCTGTTCCACCCCAGAGACCATCACTTATTCTGGGGGACCCCCCCCCCCCCCCCCCCATCTGGGTTAGGGTCACAAAGAGGGAGGGGGGGGGACCCTGACCCCCCCATCAGATCGGCAGGCCGCCCTGCTGAAGTGTTCACAGCAGAGAGCAGGAAGTCACCAGCGGCTGAATAAAGTTTAACATTTAAACGTCTGCTTCCACAAACACGTCAGGACGTCACAACAGGAAGTGAAATCACCCGAAGGTCAAGACCCACACAAGGTCTCACACGGACCTGAGCTGTGGACAACAGAACCGTCTCCATGACAACTTGGACTCCATTTGACGCGGAAGAACATGTGATCCTGTAGAAATTCCTCCTCGTCCTCCCCGTCGTCCTCCTCCCCGTCGTCGTCCTCCTCCTCGTCCTTTCACACTTCGTCCTCCTCCGCGTCCCTTCACTCCTCATCCTCCTCCTCCTCATCCTCCTCCTCGTCCCTTCACACCTCGTCTCCGGCCGGCTCCTCCACCTGCCGTCCAACATGGCTCCTCCACGGTTGTGCTGCCAGCAGCCACCTTAATTAAATGTGCACTTCATTAATGTAAATTGGGGGGCTTTAATGCCCTTGTTGAAATTCTGAAGAAAGTGCAGTGGCCTCGTGAAATGCTCCAGCATCATTGCAAATTAGATTAGGGACCAAGAAAGGCAGTAAAATTAGAATGATAATGGTTGATATGGCTCCCTGACAGGCATGACTATTCAAGGATCAATGGGATGTTGAATGCTTTGGCGGAGCCCACTTCTCCGGGGGCCGGGGGACCCACGTCAGCCTACAGATGTGCCTTTTGGAAGCACTTGAAATTAGTTTAATTTGGTAAATGGTAGGGATTTAGAAGCTTTTAGCCTGACTGTAACAAGACAGGAATACATTGAAATGTTTTGCCCTTCTTGTATTAGCATAAAACCACGACGGGACCATTTGCATTCCCAACAAGTCCATTTTTTTCTCCTCTTCCAGATTACATTTGCATTCGCTGCTGCTCGGCATGAACAGTGTTTTTTAACCCGCCGTAATCCTTTTAAAGGGGAGGGGACGGCTTGATTTTATTCCAGCTAATCTAATCAAAGACACCAATTACAAGGTAATTTTGATTAAAGTCCAATAAGTCTAACGAGGAGGAGACCCGAGCGCTCAAATATGATCAGAGACAAGTTCAGAAGCTAAAATATAGAAATGTCAGCGTCACACTGAAAATAACACCAACTGTCCTTTTATGCAGCCTCCAGCAGGCTGACATCGCTGACCTCGGGGCATTGTGGGTAAACACGCTGGCTGGGGGGGTTGTAGTATATATATATATTATATATTATGTTATACAATAACGCATATTTTCAAAGTTCATTGTTTTCTGTAGATGGTCTTGTTTTGTTGATGAAGATTTAATTCACTATTATGTGTGATGAGGAAATGCAGAATTAGTGTTTAACCACTAATTGACCACTAATTGATTATCCATATTGCTGCTGATTAATTTTGATTTATTGACTGATCAATAAGTCTCTACACAAAAACAAAACGCAGGAAAAACTAAATAGTGTAGAGTAGAATTTATGACTTAAATGGTTTTACAACAATGAGCATAATTGTATTATTTTATAATTTGATGTCCTCATATCACTGCAGTGTCTCCTGAGAGACGCACAAATGGTCTCATCTGACCGTCCAGATTAAATGGGGGGGGGGGGGGGGTCATGGCAAAGAGGAAACTGTCTGTCTGTTAATTAATCAGCTTCCGCTGTAATTAAGGTGTCCATCAAAGAGCCAGGCAGCAGCAGAGAGCAAAGCCTCCATGTCCACGAATCCACCTGGAACCACGAGTTCCCCTTTAACTGGCTAACAGAGGACCTGGACATGTCTGTCCTCCTCAGACACGTCTGTCCTCCTAGGACACGTCTGTCCTCCTCCTGGGACAGGTCTGTCCTCCTCTTCCAACACGTCTGTCCTCCTCAGACATATCTGTCCTCCTCCTGGGACACGTCTGTCCTCCTCCTGGGACATGTCTGTCCTCCTCAGACAGGTATGTCCTCCTAGGACACATCTGTCCTCTTCGAACACGTCTGTCCTCCTCCTGGGACACGTCTGTCCTCCTCCTGGGACATGTCTGTCCTCCTCTTTGGACACGTCTGTCCTCCTCTTCGGACACGTCTGTCCCGTTTGGTATGCAGGCTTTGGAAATGAGGCCCTGGTGAGTTCATGTGGTTGATGACCAAATACCTGCAGAATTTAAGACCTTCAAAGACTCTAAAGGTCCCGAGTCCCGACAACATTTTACTGTTGATTCATCCCAAAAGACTAAAAACAATGTATTTCTGTTTGGTTAATAAATCATTTTTGATTCATTCATTGTACACTGCTCCAAAAAATAAAGGGAACACTAAAATAACACATCCTAGATCTGAATGAATGAAATATTATTATTAAATACTTTGTTCTTAACATAGTTGAATGTGCTGACAACAAAATAAATGGAAATCAAATTTATTAACCCATGGAGGTCTGTATTTGGAATCACACTCAAAATTAAAGTGGAAAAACACACTACAGGCTGATCCAACTTTGATGTAATGTCCTTCAAACAAATTAAAATGATCCTCAGTAGTGTGTGTGGCCTCCACGTGCTGTATGACCTCCCTACAATGCCTTGGCATGCTCCTGATGAGGTGGCGGATGGTCTCCTGAGGGATCTCCTCCCAGACCTGGACTAAAGCATCCACCAACTCCTGGACAGTCTGTGGTGCAACGTGGCGTTGGTGGATGGAGCGAGACATGATGTCCCAGATGTGTTCAATTGGATTCAGGTCAGGAACCCAGGGGCCACTGCACCAGCATATGGTCTCATAATGGGTCTGAGGATCTCATCCTAGTACCTAATGGCAGTCAGGGTACCTCCGGCAAGCACATGGAGGGCTGTGCGGCCCCCCCAAAGAAATGCCACCCCACACCATTACTGACCCACTGCCAAACCGGTCATGCTGGATGTTGCAGCAGCAGAACGTTCTCCACGGCATCTCCAGACTCTGTCACGTCTATCACATGTGCTTAGTGTGAACCTGCTTTCATCTGTGAAGAGCACAGGGCAAATGCCAAACATCCTGCACGGTGTTGGGCTGTAAGCACAACCCCCACCTGTGGACGTTGGGCCCTCATACCACCCTCATGGAGTCTGTTTCTGACCGTTTGAGCAGACACATGCACATTTGTGGCCTGCTGGAGGTCATTTTGCAGGGCTCTGGCAGTGCTCCTCCTGTTCCTCCTTGCACAAAGGCGGAGGTAGCCGTCCTGCTGCTGGGTTGTTGCCCTCCTACGGCCTCCTCCACGTCTCCTGATGTACTGGCCTGTCTCCTGGTAGCGCCTCCATGCTCTGGACACTACGCTGACAGACACAGCAAACCTTCTTGCCACAGCTCGCATTGATGTGCCATCCTGGATGAGCTGCACTACCTGAGCCACGAGTGTGGGTTGTAGACTCCGTCTCATGCTACCACTAGAGTGAAAGCACCGCCAGCATTCAAAAGTGACCAAAACATCAGCCAGAAATCATAGGAACTGAGAAGTGGTCTGTGGTCACCACCTGCAGAACCACTCCTTTATTGGGGGTGTCTTGCTAATTGCCTATCGTTTCCACCTGTTGTCTATTCCATTTGCACAACAGCATGTGAAATTGATTGTCAATCAGTGTTGCTTCTTAAGTGGACAGTTTGATTTCACAGTGTGATTGACTTGGAGTTACATTGTGTTGTTTAAGTGTTTCCCTTTATTTTTTTGTGCAGTGTATTTGTAAAAAGAAGAATTCATTCCAATCCACCTTTCTGTAAGACTAAACCTGCCATTATAATACATTAATGAAGGAAGAAATGCAGAAATACATATAAATGAATGTAAAGAATAACTGAAATAAATTGGGAAATAATTAAACATGAAAATAAATTCATACATATATATAATTAATGGTCCAAACCATGAATACATTTGGTTTATTTAGGTTCTCTTTTGATTTTTGTTTTATTTTAGCCATTTATATATTATTATGGCAGTTATAGGCCTCCATAACATTTACAGTCAAATTCTCCAATTCTGTCCTTATTGCTCGATACAATTAAGCCAGCATTATAATATTTGTGTCTATGCAAGTCTCTTCGATAGCATTAATACATTATGCGATATGTATGACTTGGTGGGGCTCCTCTGCCACAGTGCTGTTGAGCCACTGACTGCAGCTGCAGGTTGTTGCTCGTGACCTTTGACCTTTCTGTGGCAGGAAACAAATGAATGTCTCCTCCTGGGGATCAATAAAGATCCATTTGGTAAATTAAAATGTTTGTATCTGTGGCTGTGATCGTGTTGTTTCCGGGACTCTGTGTTTCATCTCGCTGCTGAACGCACGGCGTTCTCCACGCACGGCGGCGGCGTCCGCCGGCCTCCATCCACCACGGATCAATGGGGAAAAGTGGAATTAGTCATTCTAAATCATGCAGCAGTGGTCGAAGAGAGCTCCTCCAAAAATCTTTAAACAATCATGTATTCCCATTGATTTATTCTAAATACCTGAGGGGGGAGCAGATTAAAGGCGGGGGAGGCGGCTAATGCAGATGCTGTGGCTGAAGGATGGGCGGTCCTTGGGGAATGCTCCGGGCCTAATCAGAAGGAAACAATACGGCTGCAATTACCCGCCGAAGCAGGTCTATTAAGGCTCCTTCACTTGACATATTTATGTATTTCAGATACTGCAGGCCACATTAAATGGACTTTATTCAGGCACTTTTACATGTGTGCAGTAAACAGGGGATCCACGGGGACGAGGTGAACGACCATCTGCTGCTGTGGAGCATCGAACACAGCACCCGCTAGCTTCATGATCAATCAGTCTGATCGCTGCCCACTCCATTAATCACAGTCTTCTATCCAACACCATCACGGCTCCTTTTCTACGGATATGGGTTTACTTTCTCACTTCATTGTTCTCTGGAACTAATACATCGCACTAGAAATCTACTTTTAAAATACTAATTATACCATTTATTATTCCACCACAAAACAACAAAGACCCATATTTCATATTTAATTCAATTCAACTACTAAACTCTTCCACTAAACTCCTAAACTTGTTGAGTCCAGTTATCACAGCCGGTCTCACAGCAGGTCCAGAATCAGGTCCAGAATCAGGCACTAAATATTAATCTGGGAATCCGACCCGAATCTCTTTGGTGTCGCTGAGTACAACTTCCAAACAAACGTTTTATTTTGAATGCCTGAACACCATTTTCATTTCTGGAAGCCGGGATGACATTACGCTACAAAACCAACGTTAGCCTTAGACAACAAACCAACGTTAGCTCTCTACGACAACACCAACATTAGCTCTATATGACAAAACCAACATTAGCTCTCTACGACAAAACCGTTAGCTCTCTATGACTAAACCAACGTTAGCTCTCTACAACAAAACCAACGTTAGCTCTCTACAACAAAACCAACGTTAGCTCTCTACGACAAAACCAACGTTAGCTTTGGACAACAAACCAACATTAGCTTAGCATTTAATATTTTGTCACTAGATGTAACCAGATTTATTCAACATAAATACGTGATAATTGTGTCTTATAAAGTCGTACCGATACCTTCCTTGAAGTGAGAAAAGTCTGCAGCATTTCATGTTGAATAAAGTATAGAACATGTTACTGGTGTTTGGACCGATGTGGTCCATCCTGGGACCCTCTGGGGGCTCAGACCCTCATCTTGAGAACCGATCCCTCACACAAACTGAGACTCATCTGAAGACTCACAGATTATCACTCAACCACGAAAGCAATTCATGACAAAGGCTATAGAGACGTTATTAATCATAGCCAATTATCTAATAAAATATAGATTAATAGAAGATATCGGTCGGCGGCTTGAATATGATGAGATATATCTCAAAGTATAAATGGCAAAGATTTAAATAAGTCTCACAAGTGGTTTCTTATGAGACTTTAAAGCCTTGTAACTTATTCCCTCTGAGGAAATATTAATCAGGGCAGATTAAGCTCTTGGCACATTTGCTTAATGTCTCAGAGGAGACGTCTGAAATTACACATCATCACAAAGCTTTTAGCTCCAGGCAGAAAGATTTAAATCCTGCAGCAGAAATAATGAGAGCTGAAAGAGACGACAACACTTGGAGGGTTTACACAGATTAGACTGATTTAACAGGATCTCCTCTGTGAGCCTCCTGCAGCATACTGAGAGCTGGAGGAGTCCACAGATAACTTCCACCTCCAAGTTTAACTGCAGGATCACTTATTAGCCTCACCAGAGAGGAGGCGGGCTTAGCAACATAGAGGAGGTGGGGCTATAATCACCATTATTGTTGCATGTTGAAGTCCCAGATCCACCAGGAAACCAAACACCGTCCTGTCTTGGTTCATGACATCATCATGACATCATCTAGAGGTGCTCGTGGATTTCACCAAGCTGGATTCACTGGATCCAGCAAGACCCACGTGGGCTGGTTCACCACAGCCGGAGGAACCAGAATAAAGTATTGATCTGTGATTTAATATCAATAACCAAATGAAAAGGGTGCTGAAATAACTCCATAATGATGGTGATCAGTAAAAAGTGCTGAGTCATGCTTTGTTAGGTCTGTCTGCAAGACCACAAGATAACTACTGTTAAAAACGCTGGTTTTCTGTATGGAGTCTGGTTGATGGGTGCTAGGCTACGCTAACATTGTAGCTGCTCAACTACAACAGACTATTCCAGCGACGTGTTTCCGTGGAAGATAATTACAGCACAGAGATCAATAGATTATGTGATGTAACTCATCTCACAGTTCAAGCAGAAATAAGTCAATTCAACTTTGATGAAACCTCAACGAATCTGTGTGTGTGTATGAACAGCATCTCTACGTCGCCGTGGTTACGCTGCTCATCGACTGACTTGTTGAGCAAAGCCATCGAGCCGCTCGATATTCCTCCGGCACCAACGAATGAGAGCGCCTGTAAAGGCTGAGGCGACGGTTCTGCCAGAACAATCTGCAGCGCAGCATCGACTGCTCCAGTGTGTGTGTAATCAATGAGGGTCGGCCTGGACGGGATCATTAACTATGTGGGCTTCCTCAGCTGCCTGGCCCACCACAGATCCATCGCTGCACATTAGTCCCCTTTAACAGGAGGTCTTCATAGCCAGACTGGGTTCTATACAAGGACCAGTTGACGGGATCATCTACCTCACACCACCATCCTGTGTGTGTGTGTGTGTGTGTGTGTGTGTGTGTGTGTATGTATATGTATATGTATATATACATGAAGTCTTGTTGAAGTCTTGTTGAACGTCAGCAGATCATATTACAACTTATATGATAAATCAGTTTCCATAATGAGGTTTTCCTTCTGATGAAAATGTTCCTGATTATGACCATAAGTAGTTTCAGGCAGCTCAAATGATTTTCAAACTCTCATAAATTAGATCAATAATAAAAGGTTTGCTGATGTCAAATCTAAAGTCATTCTACTGTGTCAGTACTGCTGTTTACAGGTCTTATGTAGCAGTGAAGGCACCACAGAGGAACATACCAACATGAACACATTACAAAGGGTAGAAATGATCATATCAACATGTTGATCTGATGGTGGTGCATCATGTCTGATATACAATGTCTGTTATACATTAGCATGCTGTCAATGATCCCAATGAACGGTAGCAGCTGACGGCCGGAGATGGAAGTCAGACGCCTGTAACTGGAGGCTGGCGGGGGTCCAGCCACATATAATAATGGCTTTTAATGGCTGCTGATTAATGCACATAATGAAAGAGGATCAATAGTAATAACCCAGTGCGCTCCGTCCTCCCACCTGCAGCTCGTCAGCACAAAGTGAACCTGTGACACATTTTTATTTACACCTCAAACACATCATTTGCCTCCTGAGCCTTGGCTTGTTAAATTCCCCCTTCAGGCTCAAATGTATTGCCATTTAAAGATGACAAAGAGGCCGTTGAGGTGGCCATTACAATAATCCATCATGTCTACCAGTGGTGGGATCCAGCCTTGCGGTAAATCCAATCTAAGCAGGGTCAACAGTGTTTTTCCCTAGTATGGCCGACCGTGGTGTCTGCTCATCAGTTAGCTTTGTCAACACGAAGCCACCAGAGAGAGAGAGAGAGAGAGAGACAGACACTCACTCTGCTGCATGTGTTACACTTAAATACCATCATACAACACGTGTATCTGTCTCTCTTCACTATTTGTCTAAACAAACTCCAGATGTTTAGAAACTATGAAACATGTCGCAGCCTCCTCGAGGCCAAGGTGACAACGTTAAACGGGTCTGTGATCACAGCTGACTGACGGAAAGGAACGACAGTGAACAGAAAAAAGGGACTGAAGTGGACCAAAAACAGCACCGAGTCCTGCATTAAGAGGGCCACGTCTCGCTCCTTTAAAGAGGAGCGCATGTGAGGTCTGGTCTTTGATCAACTCCTGGGTGGGTTCTCTGATGGGTTATCTGGTGGGTTCTCTGGGGGGTTCTCTGGGGGGGTTCTCTGGGGGGGGTTCTCTGGGGGGGTTCCCTGGTGAGAACTGGTGCACGTGTTCCTGGTGAAGACATTAGACACTATCTGCTGGCAGCAGTGATTAAGTGTGTGACTCTTTAAACTCTCGGGCCAATCATTACACCGTTATCAGCAGCAGCTCGGTTCCCATGAAGACCAGCAGAGCGTTCCGGTCCCACACCACCAAGCAGGTCCTGGACCCCGTACCTGGCTCAGACAGAGGACCACAGAGAGACCATCACCATTATCCCCATCAGCTTGGTAATAGGATTACATCTCTGAAACAATACTAAAATATACTTTTAAACAGTTAAACTGCCAGACATCCTTTTTAGTGAAAATCAATCTTAAATAAGATACTCATGAGCATAAAATTGCCCTGAATGAATGTTACATGTATGTTTCTATGCTGTATTTCTAGCCTGATTTAAGAACTACAGCATAGATCAGTTATATTTATTCTGAAATAAGGTCCCCCGGGGGACACGGAGGGGGCGGGGTTTAGCCTCTATGTATAAGAGCATTATTACACATGTATGGTGTCTCTGGATTCGGTTTCTCATGTGGCGGCGTCCCTCTAACATGTGTGGACGGCGGCGTGGCGAGCTTTGAGCAGTTTTCCGGCGCGGTAACATGATTGGATGACAGCGGAGCGGAGTGAGCGGGACAGGTTCATCTATTCGGAGACAGACAGAGCTCCCACGCCGGACCAAACAGTCTATAAGAGAATGTAAATGAAGTAGCCTGTGCCAACAAACCACTACTTTCTCTCTATCATGAATAAATATTAGTGGTTCTCAGTCTGCTTGTTCTCCCACAAAGCCTTGTGTGTGGCGTCACATTCCTGGCTTCCTGTTGCTACACTGAGCGTCTTCATTGTCCTCGGCAGCGGCGAGAGAGGGAGGGGGGGAGGGCCGGCTGTTATCAACGAGCCGGCTGCACGGTAAACACAGAGTCATTAACCTGCGACCTGCTGGATGTTTGGAGTCTCGGCCGTCACATCGGCTCAGTGATACCGAGGACGTCTCACCTCTGGTTCGTCCCCTGGAGACACTGCTCTCAGGGTGGACCCCCATTTTGGTCGTCAACTTTACAGCAATGTGTTTAAGTCATAGTCATTTTAGTTTTAATCACATTACATTTATTTTTTACTTTCAGCATATTTTATATATTTTTTAGTTTTGTCACATTTAAACACAATTTTAGTTTTGTCACATTTAAACTATTTTTTATGTTTTTCACATTTAATTGGATTTTTTTATTGGATTCTTTATTTTCTCACAAGACTAACCGGCCTTTTAGTGTCCTGTGTCAAACTAAAAGGAAGTCGTCAGTCAAGTTAACGTCAACCAGCTCTTTTCCTAAACACATCTAAGTGATATTCTCATCTAAATCTCACTTCCTGTGAGGTTTATTCTGAAAAGACTATGATGTAATGAGTGTATATTATTATATATATGACACACGGACGAAGAGGAGAGCAGAGCGTCACAGTCGAAGACTTGGAGGGAGGACATGGTGTAAAACCAACGAGACGGCGGCCGTCAGGATCAAAGCAGGATGACGTCTGACCATTCATCAGAATGAGGCCTGACTGAACATCCAAACAGAATGTGCTGTTGACATGAGAATATTAATGTGCATGTAAACCAACATTAATACATTTTTCTAATCCCGGTAATTCCCTACAGAATGTTCCCTGGACAGGAAACAGCGTAGCACGTATTCCATGTTGTTTCTACACTCACGGAGCTGGATGATAGCGAGCCCTGATCTGGATTCGTAGTGATGGTGACGTGGAGCGTCTGTGGGGAGCTGCAGGTCAGGAATCAGGCTGCTGATCCGGAGGCAGGAAGCAGAAAGTTGGAGCAGCGGCATGTGAAGAGTTGATTCGAGTGTGTCTCTGGTGACAGACTGCCGTCTCGTCGGCGCTGAGCTTTAAATGGTTTCTGTGTCGGGCAGAATGGAGGGGATAAACTGCACTCTCCAATCCCCAGACCCATTTAGGCAGCAGATGAAAAGGCAGACAGACAGGCTGTACATGTTCCTCCACTCTGATGCAGCGAGCCAGCTGATAAACAAAACAGCAAATATCCACTGCATCTTCTGACAGCCACTTTTCAGCTGCCACTCCAGATAAAAACGCCGGCCGCGCCGCTGTCAATCAGCCCGCCGCCACCGCCGCGTCGCAGCGCCCCGACAGCTGCTAATAATTAGGGCATTATGGGAACACTAGTCGTCATTTACAACATGATTACATGCGTCCACGTCTATCGACTGGGCCCGCAGTGATTTATGCATTTGTTTAAGTCAATAGTGAAGTTGGAATGACGTCATTAATTATGTAGAGAGTCCAGGCCCCGCCCCCTCCTCAGACAGATGGAGAATCATCGGAGTTTAGGGAATCCAGCTCCATCTTTACCCCCTTTATCTCCTTCTGCCTCGCAGCTAGTGGACTTTACATCCTAACAGCCGTTTAAAGGTTCAGATATATTCATCAGACATCATTCTTCACCTCCTCGTCTCGCGTGAGCATTGTGGTGGCTGGTGGATCTGACGAACACAAAGCGGCAGAGTGGCACCCTTACTGGATCTGGATCCATCGGAATTTTGGTGTGAAGCTTCTAACAAAGTTACCTTTATCATATTTTATTTATTTTTATTATTTATTTGTATCACATTTAATCTTTTTTTTTTTTCATTTTTATGAAATGTAATATTTAATGTTATAATTTAGTTTTTCACATTTGATATATTTTTAAGTTTAATCACATTTCAACTTTTTTCAGAAGGAGAAGAAGAAGAAGCAGGAGGAGGAGGAGGAAGAGGAGGAGGAGGACGTCGACACTGTCGGTCGGAGCTTTTATCACCAGCTCCATCAGCAGCCTGATATCTGGCTGAACACACAGGTAGACATCATCCTGTCTGTCTCTCCATCCGTTCTGTCGCTCCGCTTCTCTGAAGGATTTCACACTCTGTGGTCTTAGCCAGAGGTCAAAGGTTGTCCGCCGTCCCCCTGTCAAGTGTCCCCTGAGTAATTTCCATTTTAATGTCACACTTCCAATCTATCAAAGCTGTGACGGACATCACACAGCAGGTTGAGGTCTTCCTCCCTTGGGCTCTAAGCCTGATCCTGGTTTCTGACAGCTGCTGTACAACAAACACTCCACACTGACCCACTTAGTTCTCAGGGAGGAGGGGGGGGAGGAGGAGGAGGAGGAGGAGGAGGAGGAGAGCACAGCGATGGCAGGAAACGACAGCAATGCTCGGGGTTAGCCGTTAATCAGTTACCCAGCGAGGACGTTACAAACCGTGTCACTATGATTGTTACAGGTCTAACCAACGTTACATCCTGGTACTGAACACTCTCTCTCTCACACACACACACACACACACACACACACACACACTATATTGCCAAAAGTATTCACTCACCCATCCAAACAATATATATAAGGTGTTCAATCCCTTCCATGGCCACAGACAAGTGTGAAAGAATAGGTCGCCCTCAGGAGCTCCTAAATATTCCACAGTCAGCGCTCAGAGGGATTAGAACAAAGTGAAGCGATTGGGAACGACGTGTGTGTATGGTGTGTGTGTTTGTGTGTGTCTACATGATGCGTGGTGTGTACGGTGTGTGTCCATGATGCGTGGTGTGTGTATATACATAGTGTGTATGCGTGGTGTATGGTGTGTATGGTGTGTGTGTGTGTCTACATGATGCGTGGTGTGTGTGTGTATGGTATATATACGTGGTGTGTGTGTATCTACATGATGCGTGGTGTGTGTGTATGGAGTATATACGTGGTGTGTGTGTGTGTGTGTATATATACGTGGTGTGTGTGTGTGTGTGTCTACATGATGCGTGGTGTGTGTGTGTGTGTGTGTGTATGGTGTATATACGTGGTGTGTGTGTGTGTGTGTGTGTCTACATGATGAGTGGTGTGTGTGTACAGTGTATATACGTGGTGTGTGTGTATGGTGTGTGCGTATGGTGTTTATACGTGGTGTGTGTGTGTGTGTGTATGGTGTACGTGGTGTGTGTGTGTGTGTCTGTGGTGTGTGTGTGTGTATGTATAGTGTGTGTGTGTCTACATGATGCATGGTGCGTGTGTATGGTGTATATACGTGGTGTGTGTGTGTGTCTGTGTGTGTGTATACATGATGCATGGTGTGTGTGTTATACGTGGTGTGTGTGTGTGTGTATAGTGTGTGTGTGTCTACATGATGCATGGTGCGTGTGTATGGTGTATATACGTGGTGTGTGTGTGTGTGTCTGTGTGTGTGTATACATGATGCATGGTGTGTGTGTATGGTGTATATACGTGGTGTGTGTGTGTGTGTGTGTGTGTGTGTGTGTGTGTGTGTGTGTGTGTGTGTGTGTGTGTGTGGGAGCCTCTACCTGCTCCATCACTCCTGCTGTCATCTCTGGCGGTGTAACGTTGATCTCCACCAACAGACTGATGTTCTGGTTGTGAGCGGCGGCCGGTTCCAGTCGCTGCTCTCCCCTCACGCCTGACTCGGGATATTAATGCGCTCCAGTAACTGTTAATTTCACTTTGGAGAAGTGATTTATGGGTAGACGGCGAGCAGAGGCATAATCTAATTGAGATCAGAATGGCTGTTTCTCACACAGTCACGCCTGCACCTCCCAGATGGGGCGCGTGATTAATGCATAATGAGCAAATAATCCATGAAATTAATAAAAACAACCATTCTTCAGCTCTTCATGGAGAATAAATACAAATAGGAATCCAAGTGTTTCTGTTGTTCTACACAGACGAGACGCAGCACCATCCATCACACAGAGCACTATTACTGTCTCAATGCCCAACACCAGGGTTTAAAGGACCGGGGTAAGGACTGGGGTTAGGGACCAGGGTTTAAAGGACCGGGGTTAGGGACCGGGTTAGGGACCAGGTTTTAGGGGGGTCACCCAGAACCTCCGACCCTCCATGGAAACTAAAGCTGCAGCCTGAGATTAGTTTCAACACAGATTTTATTTAATGTTCTGACATGAGAAATACAGGAAATGTTGAACACAATCAAGTTCAATGCTTCAGGTCGATGCAGGTTGAAGCTAAATGAAGAGTCTAGGTCTCTGATCCATTTAGTTCTCCAGTTAAACTGTATTCAGAACCTCAGTGAGCCGGATCCGTGTTTCTAGACGGGTCAGGTGGGTTCAGGTTCAGGCACTGAACTACTTTTACTCCTCCGACAGGAAGTGGTTTTCTGGAAAGTTTCCCAGGACAGTTAACCTTGAGCATTTTGCACAATTTCAAAATAAAAGCGTACTTTTAAATAGAATCAACAGTAGCTCTCGGCAGATTTCAGTACACCAGCAGTCCCGTTAAATGAATTCAGTAAAAGGTGCATGCACACTGCAGCCAACCATATTAAACAATCTAATAATGCATTGACAGTCTAACAGTTCTGTCTTATTGATCATTTCAAAGATGGCTCTACTTTTACAGGCAGAGAGCAGTTTGTTCACCTCAGCAACTTTAAAATGTGCAACAGCTTCCTCATCACCCATCTCTTTATACAGGCACCTCAATGAACGACCATCCGAAATATGACAACAACAGTTCATTTGAGTTTCACATTTGGGAAAATGTTCCTTTATTTTGTTGTTTTTATAAAATATATCACCTCATCAATGAGCATTCATTAGAAATATTTATGTTGATTAAATGTATTAATTTATTTTTTAGGCTTTACGCGGTGGATGAACCTCATATTTAGCAGTTTAAATCATTCCTGATTGTAATAATTTATGCACATTTCAATTTGTTCATCAGCTAACATTCTCTGGACTGAGAAATGTGACAGTTGGTAAAAGTCAATGGAAAATCTAGTATTTGTTATAAGCTGACTGTAGCTGCCAATCTTTCTGAGACATAATATTATATATAATAATATATTTGGTCTGTTTCCCTGAAATGATGAATATTAATCATTTAATAGGATACAGAAGGCTTGTCATGTGATTCAATATTAAGGTGTGAGAGCGTTTAAAGCTGCTGAGGAGCAGAAACGGTCTGCTGTAAACGTTAAATCCACAATAAGAGAACCACCAGGAGCCCGTTTGTAGGTTTCTGAGTGTTTGCTGTTGGTTTTGAAGACGTCACCTTAGACTCTGAGACTGTAGTGTTCCTGACATTCACCATTGATTGAAGGAAACGGCCTTCAGAGTGCTGCTCTCAGGCGTATGATTCTGCCGGGATCCCGGTGATCAGCAGTAACAGCCGAGTGTGATTTAGACTCATCATTAGAATATCTATGGACCTGGCAGCAGCCATCTAAGTGTACTTGAGAAGACGGATGCAACAGCAGGAGGGAAGATGGTGAAAGAAGTGGCCCTTTTATCGATCTGACAAAACTACAACCTTTTCATCTTAAAGCCAGCAGCTGCTTCTCCGCCACAAAGGATCCATAACAGTAAACCACGGTGGTGGATCTCCTCCATCGATCTCCACGTGGGGATCCATCTTCCTGCACGAGCACAAAGACCAATCAGGTCTATTTGTCATTGTTAGATGGATGCGTCATGTTCGCGGGTCAAATTGGGCCTGTGTGTTTGATGTGGGGGGGGGGGGGTATGGGTATTTATTTGCGTAGCATGACTCCTGCTGCTCCGACCTGCATAGCCAACATTACACACATAAGCTGTTTACACAGCCACGGCTCAGAGCCCAGGACCATGAATTACACATGAGATGTTTGTCAATTTAAAAGATCATTTGCTGTCTTCACAAACATATTCTTCCCAGCATTCATAGCTGCTGGAGGATCAGGAGGATCAGGAGGAGGCTGAGTAACGGTTCACTTCAAGTCCACACTGCAGTTCTCTTAACACATCAAGCTCCCACATTAAGAGGACCGGGGCAGCGGTGGAAGTAGTACTCTAATCTTCTACTGCAGTAAAAGTACTAACACAGAAATACTCTAAATGCACTAAATGCAAAGTCCAAATACAGTTGGAGTGAGAAGTTCTACGTGATGAAGATATTCGTCGGTTCTCGAGCTCCGTCTGCATCAGGACAGTCTTTATAGAGGAATAAATGGTAATGAGCTCATCAGTGATGGATAAATATGCTCATGTTCCTCCGTAAATGTGCTGGAGTCCACTCGGGGTCTCGCAGTCCCCCCTCATGATGCTGGACCCTGGCTGAAATTAAGTCCCACGGGGACGGCAGCGATTTCAATTTACTTAGAGCGCGGCGAGCACTTCTCTCTCCATAAATACCTGAGGATTGGATTGGACACACTTAGAGTCATTGGCTGTAAATGAGCGAGAGCGTGAGGTCACCAGGCTTTATAGACCCATTATAATGTGGCTGGGAGCGATGTTCAACCATGCTGGATTATTCACAGCAGGGGGGCCGCATCCAGCCAGACCGGATCCACAGACCCACTTCATGGACCGATGGTGATCCATTGAACCGGGCCTCACAAAAACTGGCAGGGAAAACACACTGTCTGTGTGGAAACATCGATTAAAACGTCCAAAAACAAAAGTGTGTGTGTGTGTATACATACATACATACATACATACATACATACATACATACATATAATATATATACATATACACACACATACATATTTTATTTTTTCATTTTATTATTATTTTCTTTTACATTTTTAGTTTTTTAAAGAAAAAGAAAAAGATACATATGTTGTGCTGTATAATGTACTCCAATTTCAATAAAAATTTGAATGTCATATCATTTCTGTTCTTTAATGTGTGAAAGAAGTATAAGCACACATTGCTTTAATACTGTGTGGGATTTTAAAAGGTACTTGTACTTTGCTGTTGAGCTGCAAATAGTGATTTTATCTTGGAAAAAACACTCAATAATTGGATGGTGAATTTCTATTATCTGGATAATCATAAATATCATTGACTTTAAAACCAATAGATTTATTATGACGTAGCATCTGTCGATGAGTTTATAGTTAATCTATTAATCTGTGGTCCTGGTTTAAAAGTGATCAATTTAAATATTTTGTTGCAAAAAGATATTCAGTTTAATATAATATAAAACAAAGAAAGTAGATGAGAGACTGACATTTTGCATTAAAAAATTATCTTTTTCAGGATTTATTTTTCCGTCGATCAACTCAATGGATTAAGCTGATCGTTGATACTTCTACTCCATTACATCAATATGACAATTTAAGTCACTTAATTGATACAAACTGAGATTTTACAAATAACATTTCCTTATGACTCATCACTTTAAGGTCTAGTCTGTAGTTCACCAATTAGCTTTGATAGATTAACAATATAACAGCTTATTATTATTTTCTAAAATGGGTAAATTCAATCACATCGTCTATAAAATCTGTAAAGTCTATAAAACACAGTACAACCATCTAAAACAACCATATTAGATGTTTGCTTGATTAAGGACTAATTTTAGATTAATATTAGATTAATATTAGATTAATTTGGGGTGGATCATAGTTGCTTTACTTGGAGGAAGACGCTGTTTGTGTGTGGACCAGTAGCCGACCGCCAGCTGATTCCCAGAGCCTCTTTGTTCCTCAGAGCCCCCCTCGGTCCCTGACCCCCTTCAGTCTCTGATCCCCCTCCAGTCCCTGATCCCCACGGTCCCTGCCCCCCCCCCCCCCCCGGTCTCAGTCTCTGGCCCTTGGAGACGCCCCACAGGGGCCCCTTTGTAATCCTGTAAAGTGGAAAAATACCAATTTGTAACGATTTGTCTCACAGCAGTGTTTGGTGTTAAAGTGTGCTCCGCTCGCTTTATCCAGCCACCATGACAGTTACCCAGCATGCACCACTGCTGGACAACTATATTGATGTTTCTCACTCTTGTTTAGTTAGAAACAAACTAAACCAGTGAAGTTAAACTGGAAGGAAGTGTGAATCTGTGGTGAGATGATTAGAAATAAAAATAAATTAAAGTTTTTTACATTGAAATACTTTCATAGCGTCATATGAAACAATCCAGGAACGAAGGTGCAAAAATGGTGCAAAACTAAATACTTCATTGCTTTTTAAAACCTCAAATTTAAGATCCCAAATTTGACGAAACTAAAACCTGAAAAACAAAACTGAACTTCCATGTGAGAATTCGGTCGATTCAAACAACCAATCAGAGAAGAGTTCTACACCTTCTGAAATCATCAGCATTTAAAGCTAAAAGAAAGGCAATTAAACATCTGAACACTTCTAAATGTTTTTGAAATGTCACTGAGCTCTTAAAAGGATGTAAAAGGCTTTATAGAGCACAGATTTAGATAAATAAAACCTTTAAGTTACATATGTTATTTATTAAGGCATGATGTTATTGTGACTTTAAAGCTTGTGCATCTTAAGTATTGATATATGTAATAGTGGCACGATTTAGGATTTTGCTCCTCACGATAAAAAAACAAATATTGTCACCACTTTAAAAAGCCGTCTGGTTGCCATCAGTTTTTAAGATAGTTTGCTGATATCGGGATAATATTGTCAATCGCAATTATTTTGGCAAGATAATCCTGACATTAATTTTCATTTCATGCCACACTTAAAAAATATCCAGATAAATATAAAACCTGCTACTAATTTATGGCAAAAGACCATTTACAACCTTAATATTCTAGATTTTATTTCTGGGCCTTTTTTGAGGAGGAAACATGTAACAAAGACGTAGGAGAAGAAGAGGACGAGAAGAAGAAGAAGAAGAAGAAGAAGAAGAAGAACAGCATGACCCACTAACAACCCCCCCCCCCCCCCCAAAAAAAATACCCCTACCTATAGCACTTTGATCATAGCACTGTTTAAGTATTAAGGTATGTTTGCTGAACAACTACATGTACTTATTGTAAGTCGCTTTGGACAAAAGCATCTGCTAAATGACCTAAATGTAAATGTAAGAAGAAGAAGAGAAAACAAAAATAAAAAAAGACGAAGAAGGAAAAGACAACAAAAAAAAGAAGAGGAGGAGGAGAAGATGAGGAGGGGGAGGTGAAGAAGGAGGAGAGGAGAAGGAGAAGTGGAGGTGAAGGAGGAGGAGAAGAACGAGGAGGAGGAGGAGATGTGGTTGTTTTCATGTTTTCAGAGCGTTTTAATGTTGCTGCAGTGAAGTCGGGGATAAAAACAGGTTAGAAGTCACAGAGAATAAAGAGTGATGCATGAAGACGACGAGGCAGGACTGCATTTAGAGGAGGGGAAATCAGATTACTGAATCATCTTAAAGACAGATGAAGAATTTATAATTTAATGATAAACAAATTCTAATGATAATGGCTCAGAGAGCAACAAGATGGACATTCTTAAAGGAAGCCATCATTGAATTAAATAGTTAAAGATCGATCCATTTAGCTTCCAGAGGGGGAGGGGCCGCCATCACACACACACACACACACACACACACACACACACACAAAATAAGAGCAGTTTTCTGTTTTTCTCTACTGAAGATGCAGTTTGTTCCGACTCCGTCCCACATCACTCTCTCTTGAGAAGAAATGAGGATTAATCCCCCACAGAAAATAGTCGTCTCTTTCTGCTGCTTTCATCAAAACCACAGTGAGCAGCAGCTTTTACTGATCAAAATACATAATTGGGTTTTTAAAGATTTAAGTCTTCATTAGGGACCACGAGATGTGATGATGAAAAATATAGAATAATATCAGACTTTAATGTTTGAATCTGAGCCAAGATATTTTAGATGTTTTAACCCTTCAGTTTCCAGCACTGAACACCGTCGCAGTCACAAGAAACACAGGAAATAAACAGGACTGTAGCTGAATACATATAATATAAATCATATATATATATATATATATATATATATATATATATATATATATATACACATATATAAATATATAAATATATATTATATATATATAATATATATAAATATACACATACACCTTCACCTTTCTAAAAACGTGTTATTGTTTGGATTGTTCTAATCTTTATTTTAAAAAATGCCTCTTAATTTGTATTTATTTTCTCACCATGTTATGGAGTATGGAGTATTTTGCTGGGTATCGGTATCACGGTTCAAATTCTAGTATGGCGACAACCCTCGTTGTGACGGAGCTGTAGCTTCCTGCAGGTTGGAGGTGACGGGGTTAACAGGATCCTTCAGCTCCTCCTCAGCTGTTCCACGTGACATAACTAAAGAGGCATTAACTGCCCGTTGCGACATCACTAAACAAACGGCGGGGCCTCGGCGAGCATGGGAAACAGCATTATAGTGCCGCGGTGAATTGACCAAGAAAACAAGAAACAATTTGAGCCTTGTGTGGAGCAGCTCGCCTCCACCTTCATCTGCACGGAGCCCAGGCCTTTCTGTCGTGTACGCTAAGTTTCCCAGGCAGCGGCGGCTCCATGAAATGGCCTTTCGCTGCGGCCGAGCTCGTAAATCACAGTGGCGGGGTCTCTCCAGCAGACACAACATGTTGACACTGGTTCTTACATCCCTTCAGTGTGTGGAGGCCACCGAGCTGCATATCTGATCTACAGCACTGCCTGTAATCGATTACACAAGAAATCCTCCAGATAGGCAGGACCAGGACCGAGGAGTGACTTATGATCATTGTTAACATTTATCAATAAATAATAAAGAGCTGCAGCTCTTCAACTGCTCTTAAAATCACGACTGTGGTTCATTTTTTAACCGAGTTCAACACACATGTTGAGTGTTGAAAACGTCCACTGACACGCAGAGGAGACGTTTCCATTCTTTTGTTTTCCCACAGACTGAAATATAGTCGATCACAGATGGAGGAAGACAAGCCTGATTAAAAGACGTTAAAGTAAAACATACTTGTATTAAAACAAAATGTAAATCCCACAGTGTAACAGCTGTCTCACTCATCAGGCTGTTAAAGAAGTCACCATCACATTGTTCATTTCCTTTCAATTCTCAGCTGTTGATATTCTGCTTTCTTCCGTGGCAGCAAAACACATGAAAACCTCCTGCAGGTTCCACTCACTAGCCTAGCAACATTCAGGCCACAGACAACCCATAATGCAACACTCTCTAGAGGACCGCCTACTCCCACACATGCTAACCAACATGGCAACACACATGCTACATTGTCAACAGATGTGGCGATAATCGGGATGAGAAAACAACCGGTTATTTTTCATATTCAGTTTTACAATTCAGCGTCTGTGTTGGACATTCATGGTCCCCAGAGGATGAACCAGGGCTCTGAGCCTGAGGAACCATTTGCAGCACATACAGGTGTGAAACTGCAGAGCAGTTTTATGATTGTTAAGTGTCACATTCATCGTTACCACAGAGACGTATAATCACTTACATCCATTAAAAGAACCTGCTGACGCTCTGACCGACAGCGCCGCTGCCATTAACATCACACATTTGGAAAGACTTATCAATATCCACATGTATTGATGGAAGTGGTCCGTTTGAGTGCAGACTCCCTCTTTAAGTCCAAGTCCAGGAGCATGAACTCATTCCACCCAGCGCTAATATCCCAAATGCTTCTTATGACCTACTTATGAAGTCAACCTCGGAGAATCTATTGATCCGAACGCCAAATGATTTGATGCGTCTGAGCCGAACCACAGAGGACCCAGAACAGAGAGGCTAAGTGCATGGGGGTCTGTACCTCTTTTTACTTCCCTGATGACCAGACACTCCCTCGGGTCAAAGGTCAGAGGTCATTAGCCCACCCAAGGTCACGCCACATTAACAATGCACCAGAGTTAATTCAATTTCCACAGAACTCGGCTTAAACACAAAAATGAAATCCTTTTGAATAGCGGCTGATTCTGAGCGGCGGCGGGAGGAAGCTAATCGAATCAACGTCTCATTTAACTGCCAAAGTATTTTCCTCTGCGTATTTAATCAATACTTAAGACTCATAATACCCCGGGTCAGCGGCGGAGACATTTCCATAATCGATAAGAAGAGGTTCTCAAGTTCAGCAGGTTATTGTGCTCTCCCTCCCTCCTCATCTTTCATACACTTATTTATTGTCAGGGTGTCTGTCAGCTGGTGGAAATACTGCCGGAGCTCAGCCCTATCGATGCCCTGCCTGGAGCAGTCTGAGGGACTTGGTCTGATCCCTGCCGGGGTCTCTGGTGGTTCTGGTCTGACCCACATGTGAACTACTTTCAGTTCCCGCAGCAAGTAAGTCTAGTCAGAGTAGAGTTAGGAGTCAGCAGGCAGTGGATGGCAGCAGAGAACAGGGAACAATAGCTTCTCGAGGATGACGGCGTCCCGTTATTTTATCATCCATTACTCTGAATTGTTCTTAGCTCCATGAACTCGTCTTCTCAATATGACATCAGTCACATTAGAGAGGACGACGATCCGTCAGAGACAACATGGACACCATGAAAACAACACTCAGTGGTAGTATAGACATGAAACACCCAACACGTAGGCTGCGATGACGACACGTAAGCTACAACAAGACGTAGACTACAACAACACGTAGGCTACGATGGCGACATGTAAGCTACAACAAGACATAGGCTACGATGACGACACGTAAGCTACAACAGGACGTAGGCTACGATGACGACACGTAGGCTACAACAAGACGTAGGCTACGATGACGACACGTAGGCTACAACAAGACGTAGACTACAACAACACGTAGGCTACGATGACGACACGTAGGCTACAACAAGACGTAGACTACAACAACACGTAGGCTACGATGACGACATGTATGCTACAACAGGACGTAGGCTACGATGACGACACGTAGGCTACAACAAGACGTAGGCTACGATGACGACACGTAGTCTACAACAAGACGTAGGCTACGATGACGACACGTAGGCTACAACAAGACGTAGGCTACGATGACGACACGTAGTCTACAACAAGACGTAGGCTACGATGACGACACGTAGGCTACAACAAGACGTAGGCTACGATGACGACACGTAGGCTACAACAAGACGTAGGCTACGATGACGACACGTAGTCTACAACAAGACGTAGGCTACGATGACGACACGTAGGCTACAACAAGACGTAGGCTACGATGACGACACGTAGGCTACAACAAGACGTAGACTACAACAACACGTAGGCTACGATGACGACATGTAGGCTACAACAAGATGTAGGCTACAATAACGACACAAAGGATACAACAAGATGTAGACCACGATGACGTCACGTAGGCTGCAACGACACAGGCTGTGACGAGACATAGGCAGATGAATAATCGAACAACAGATGAATAATCGCACCACTTTCTGCTGAGCAGAGCCAGCTTTTCATTTGATTTCATTTTGTTTGACTTTACAGGAGCCAGTAAAACACGTGGTGATAGCCCGAGCTGTTAAAGTGTAAAGAGCCTCAACAAAACAAGCCGTCACCCGCCTGCCAATAAAAAATGAAAACCCATTTAAGCCAATGGAGGTGCAGCGGTGTGTCTGCGGTCAGTCAATAAACCAAACAGCAGGCCGGCAGGTCGGATCGGCTGAGCCAGCGTCCATCCGCCCGTCCGTCCGTCCAACGCAGCCGACAAGGTCACCCGAGAAACGTGGAGCTCCAACAGACACCAAGACCAATCCAATTCAAATATCAATACGCTTTCTGGTGTTGAAGTTACAGTCGGGACTCACTTTCAGCAACCCAGCAAAAGTTACAGCTTTCTGACTTCTTATTGGTTCCTACTGAATACATTAATCTTTAAAACTATAATCCTCCAGATGTTCATCACATCAAACCTCAAGGGAGTGTTTAGATGAGCTCTAAGTCATCACCTCAAGTCTCAGACAATCTAAACTCTGAAATGTAATAGAGAAATTTACTATCCGTGTTATCACTGTGGACACTCATCTGGTTTTGGACACCTGTGTTTAACTAGTGTCTAACTAGTGTGTGGGTTTGATTCTGGTCTTTGTAGTGCTGCTACCATCCATTAACGTCAATGAGGGGAAGGCAAAATAACAGAAACACCAACTCGACACAACCTGAACATTTTCATGTTAATGAATGTACCTAATAAACCGGACACTGAGAGAACACAACATTAAGCTAATGGAGGGATAAAGTAAATTGCTGTATATTTTACTATTTATACCAAATAAATTCAACCACAACATTAAAAATAACCTCTAAACTTGGTGCAACATATCTGCTATGTTAGCTACTAAAGTCATGTTAATAGTTAACTGCATTGGTAGCGTGGTAGCCACCAGTCAATCACCAGGTACAGGGTTTCTCCACCATCTCTAAAGTCACATTTCCAGGTGCAATTCCATGCTTTTCCAGCACCTTCCACCTGTGGTAAGCTCCATATTTGTATCAATCCAATCCTCAGTATTCAGTCTACTTATTATTGCACTTGTTCATCACATTAAATTAGATGTTATTGTCCTATAAACAACCAACATGATGTTTGGAGACAGCTTTTTACAGGACCACAAATGAAAGGAAAACTAATTCCACTAACAGATCACAGAAATATAATCACCAACTATTTTCATCATCAAGTCATTTTTCATGCAGAATTGTCAGAAAATGCTGTTTTCAGTCCCTCAAATATGGAGATCTTCTTTTCTCTGTTCTATCATATATGTCATCACATAGAACACACATTTCAAGCACTTTATTCTAAATCCAAGCACTTTTCAAACCTGGAAAACACCACACCAAAATTCAAGTGTTTTCAAGGATTTCCAGCACCCGTACCGACCCTGTGTTTGGAACAAAACGCGTTTGGGATGAAATAATCTGGGACCCCTGCTACAACTATGCGGAGACCCCATTGAAGATCTCGAAATGAACAGAGGGCTTCGTAGACCAGCCGAACTCCTCCAGGAGACGCTCCCGTCGGGTGTACTCTCACGGCAGACACCGTCCCCTTACCCGGCCTCACAAACCGGCCCTTGGCAGGTGGAAGCGGCATCATTAATCACCCGCTATTGGTTGTGGTTTCATAACACACAGGCAGAGACTCCACAGGAGGATTTCCTTCCTCACCAACTATCACGATTTTCCCAAACGATGGACAGATTTGCAGGCATTTTATCATCTCAGTGTCAACAGCTTGAAAACGTTGTTTACAACATCTGGCTCTTTATTAGCTTTTCCAAAAAAGAATCTCTAACGTGCGAACAGCATCTTCATCTCAGATCAATACGTAAATAACTCACAGTAAACTTACAGATGGCTGGTGTGTCGGAGAGGAGCAGCTCCGGGAAAGGGGGTGTTTCCGGTCAGATGAACAATGGCGCCCGTCTCCCGTCTTGACCTTGTAACATCTCCGTCTTCATCCGCGGCCCCCCGCAGCGCTCCGTCCGACGTCTGCCCGCGGACCCGGCGTGCAGGTTCCTCTGTGGGTCACGCAGGGCTAACTACCGTGAGCTGACGAGTAGCGAGCTAACTACCCGCGAAGATAACTACCGCGAGCTGACGAGTGGCGAGCTAACGAGTAGCGAGCTAACTGACTAACCGCGAGCTAAATACAGAAAAACTTAGCAGCCCAGCTAGGCGGTTAGCATCCCGTTAGCTTGGCTGAGGTTCGGTAACTAGGTGCTGCGCACACACACACACCGGACTCCCACAAATAACCGGAAACGTTCCTCCGGTTTACCGGTGAACCAGCGGTTCGGCTGTTTCCGTCTGTCTCGCTGCGTCACCGGCTGACCAATCAAAACGCCGAATGGTTTAATGTAAAGGCGCAGTCCGGGTTTTTTTGGCTATTCTTTAATTATTCATTTTAGGCCCCGAACGTAGCACATTTATAATGTTACTTTATTAATTTCACACACACATAAATAAGCTACAAGTCACATTAAATAAAAAAAAATAATAAAGGAAGACTGTGAGGTACAAAGCTGTAATGGCTTTTATATGAATAAGACACAAAAAAAATATCAAATATAAACATACAAAATCACTTTAAATCATCTTAAATGTTTGTGTGTAAATGTCACGTATAGGCCTATAAAATCAAAGTTTTTTAATGCCTCATCTAAGTATTTATGCCAACATTTATAGTGTGTATTTGTATGAATAAACCTGACAGTTGTTCCATGTTTGAATCAGGGCTCTGGGCTTGTAACCATAACGACGCGGTCACACCAGCATTTCAGACACAAATCAGTTTGTTTCCTTAAATCTGCACATCAATGGATTCACTGGTGGGACTGAAGTTAATCAATGATTCAAGTTCAACTATGGCAAACTTTGACACATAAATTCACACTGTTGATTACATTCTTTATACAGTGACCTTCCTCTTTGTTTTAAATGCTCTACTTTATAAAACAGATACCAGTATATTTATTCATATCATGGATTTCATTTTTATTAAACATTTTTATTGTATATTTTTTATTCATGATTCTTCACTTTTGCAGAACCTTATTTTTTTCTGTACGATGTTTATGTTGCAACAAAACATCAAAGTAAATTCCTTGGATATGAAAACGGCACCTGATTCTGATCAATGTTTAAAGTGATGGTTCGGAGTAAAATGCACCCTAGGTAATTTCCACCATGACATCCAGCCAACCCCCTCAGAAGCATTTTTAGCAATGGTCAACATTGGTCAAGATAGGGCTATCAGCCGAATGGCTTAGTACTGGCACTAATGGTACATTTTGTATATCTTGTAAATTACCCCACTAATAATGCATGGACTGTTACCAAACTTCTGCAGTAGTACACATAGGGTCTGTACTCACAAAACGAGTTTGTAAGTTTGAATTTTGTAAATAAGTTTATTTAAAAGAACACTTGCCTGATAGCTTCTATCCTCGGCCGCTAACGCTACCGCTGTGTCGACGCCACTTCCATGTTTACCCAGCCGATGCCGCCATGCGAGTTTCACGCGAGAGTATGAAAAAGTTTCGCTTAATTTTTATATACTTTTATAAATTGTATTATCAGGTCAACAAATGTTGACAAGTGTTGACCTAATAATACAAGCATTTATAAAAATGTGTTGACCTGATAATACACGTTATCATTTACGAGATATACACAATGTACCGTTAGCGCCAGTACTTAGCCATTCGGGTGATAGCCCTATCTTGACCAATGCTGACCATTGCTAAAAATGCTTCTGAGGGGGTATTTAGCTGGATGTCATGGTGGAAATTATCTAGTGTGCATTTTACTCCGAACCATCACTTTCATACAAAATAAGCACAAATCTAACACTGACTTGATTTGAAGTTGGAAAAGCACAAATATTTAAGGTATAATTAATAATTATAATAGTAATCACTTTTGTAATTTATTATTATTATATTACGCGACCCTGAATACTGGATAAGCGGTAGAAAATGGATGGATGGATGGATATTATATTAATGTCCACACTATACAAAATATTACATGAGTGAAACTGAAAAGTATTATATTGTAGAATAATTATTTTTATTTTAGCATAAGAGTCTGTTTTTCAAAAGAGTAATGTTGTTCTATTACATTGTACGTTTTAAATCCTTTTTCATTCCCTGTAATCAACAGCAAGCAAATAAAAATACATAAATAAAAAAGAGTCTGTTTTCTTGCTTTTCGCGTAATTTATAAATGTATATATATATATATATATATATATATATATATATATGTGTGTGTGTGTGTGTGTGTGTGTAAATAAAAATCTGAAACTCAGTGACGTTTCATCATTTTTCTGAGTTTGGGGACAAAATAAATCCTCTGTTTTATTTGTGCTGAAGAACCACTTACAGGCAGAAAAGTGTGTGTTTTTAAAGCGGTTTCTTCTGCTGGTTGTAGATAAATAACAAGTAGAAGCAGTTTCTATTGGATGCTCCTCCAACATAATGTGGTGTCCATGTGAAGGATGTGGAGCCGGGCTTCATCTCTCATCTGCTACATTTATTTAATGTTGTTTCCCTCAGATGCTCGTCCACGCTCACGTGCCGTAAGTGAGCCCTCCGCTCTGTAATGGAGTGACGGACACCCCCTAACACACATTGGGTAATGTGAGGGGCCCCTCCCTCTTTATCATGTGATGCATTCAGTGGACGAGCAGGAGGAAGCACATTGTGTGCATAATTCACCAGCTGCATTCGTCAAAACAGGGATGTGTGTGGAGGCTAATGATCCACGGGAAATTAATGAGTCCATAAAATAGAAAAATCCAGCGTGCACGCGGGTGTGACAGGATCCTGTGACTTTGATAAACCGTCAAATGACAGATAATAAGAGAGGCGGGGCTCATCAGGCCCTGCTGCACCCGGCCGACAGGAGATGGTTATGTCTCCATGTGTCCCTGCAGGAGGGAGGACCCCGGTCTAGAGGAACCACGAGAGGACTACGTGGTGGTCAAGAGTGTACTGGTGGCTGACCGATGCACTGCTGCTCACAGAGGTCAAGTACACTAGAGAAGGAACAGTCAAATAAAAAGATCATTGCTTTCTTTTTATGAGAGTGAGTAGTTATAGAAACATGATTAATAGAAACATGTGAGTAGTAATAGAAACATGCGATTGTTAGAAACATGTGAGTAGTAATAGAAACATGTGCGTAGTAATAGAAACATGTGATCAGTTATAGAAACATGTGATCAGTAATAGAAACATGTGATGAATAGAAACATGTGATCAGTAATAGAAACATGTGATTAATAGAAACATGTGAGTAGAAATAGAAAAATGTGAGTAGAAATAGAAACATGTGATTAATGGAAACATGTGATTAATAGAAACGTGAGTAGAAATAGAAACATGTGATGAATAGAAACATGTGATGAATAGAAACATGTCATCAGTAATAGAAACATGTGATTAATAGACACATGTGATTAATAGAAACATGTGAGTAGAAATAGAAACATGTGATGAATAGAAACATGTGATCAGTAATAGAAACGTGATGAATAGAAACATGTCATCAGTAGTAGAAGCATGTGATTAATAGAAACATGTGATCAGTAATAGAAACATGTCATCCTTAATAGAAACGTGATCAGTAAGAGAAACATGTCATTAATAGAAACATGTGATGAATAGAAACATGTCATTAATAGAAACATGTGATCAGTAATAGAAACATGTGATGAATAGAAACATGTGAGCAGAAATATAAACATGTGATGAATAGAAACATGTCATCAGTAATAGAAACATGTGATTAATAGACATGTGATTAATAGAAACATGTGTAGGAATAGAAACATGTGATGAATAGAAACATGTGATCAGTAATAGAAACATGTGATAAATAGAAACATGTGATCAGCAATAGAAACATGTCATTAATAGAAACATGTCATTAAAAGAAACATGTGTTCAGTAATAGAAACATGTGATGAATAGAAACATGTGATCAGTAATAGAAGCATGTGATTAATAGAAACGTGATGGTGCTGCTTGTTCCTATGACGGAGCAGCTGCAGCTCGTCTCCTCATCGGCGCCACATCCGTCTCATTGTTTTAATTTCATTAATACAGTTTATTACCTTCTTAGTGTCGACTGGATTTATGACACTGGAGCACAGTGTGGTGGCTCTGGGGGGTCTGGACCAGGAGCCCCCACCCAAATGAATGTATAAGCAGGCTTTGATTTCCAGCGGCAGCTCCATCTATTACTGCGGTGCCATCTCCTAAGTGTTTGCTCGGCGGCTGACCCTGCCACTTTATCTGTGCTCTTTATTTGCAGAGTGCATGCTGTCCATATGTTCACTAATAGTTGCTATAATTCTTCTGCTTTATAAGTCCGGAGAGCGGGGACGGATGCATTTTAATAAAAACCCAGTCGCAACACGCTATTTGCATAGAGATGAATTACGCCGGCCGCCTTGACGTGACTTTTAAAATATGATTGAGGAGGTTATTATTGCTGCACTATGCTACGTGTTAACAGCTTATTTTAGCGGCTAGTGCTAATAACATTCCCAACAAAAGAGTCGGGTGATGAGGGCAGCGTGTCACTGCCAGAGTCTCCTGGAGGTCCTCGGTCTGTCATTACTTAGACCAGACCAGCCCCCCCCCCCCCAAACGCCATAGCAGTCCCCCTCAGCCCCCCCCCTCCCCCGTTCCGCTCAGTCCCCCTCAGTCCCTCAGTCCCCCCAGTCCCCCTCAATCCCTCAGTCCCTGCAGTCCCCCTCACTCCTCCGCAGTTCCACAGCCACCCCCCGCAGTTCCCCTCAGTCCGCCTCAACCCCTCAGTCCCCTCCACTCCCCCTCAGTCTCCCTCAGTCCACCCCAGTCCCCCTCAGTGCCTCAGTCCCCCTCAGTCCCTAAGTCCCCCCGTTGGTTTTGTTGTCTAAAGCTAACGTTTTCATAATAATAATCCAGTGTAATAATGATGATAATAATCCAGTGTAATAATAATAATAATAATCCAGTGTAATAATAATAATAATCCAGTGTGATAACAATAATAATAATCCAGTGTGTGCCACAGTGGCAGCTGGAGGTGAAGCATCATTAAAGGAGATAATCTCTGAATAAATACGTGGAGGAGGAGGAGGAGGAAGAGGAGTTGAGCCCCCCCCCCAGCAGCAGGTGAGCTGCTCTACCTGCCTCCTCCTCCTCTCACTTCATGATCCACACAAGTTGTCATCAAGTTGCTCAAGCAGACAGAGCAATTAGCGGTGACTTCCCTCCCGTACCCGGCGGGCCGAGCCGCGGGCTGAGCCGCCGCTGAGCCGCGGCGTGCTGCGGCGGCGGATTACACTCACAATGTTTCCACTCAAGCGTGGATGTCTGAAGGAGGAAGCCGCCGCGCTGCTGCTGCTCGTAATGGAGGATCCCAAGGCGCTCCTTATCGCAGGCCTGCAGGCGGGTCAGAGCCAGATAAGACCGCCATTCAGACCCCGACACATGTCCTTGTGGGTAATCTCTTGTCCTACACGCTCAGCTGTCAATGGGCTCTTTATACACACCGGCTCACGCATTAGTCACGGCAGCAAACAGGAAGAGAGCTAGTCAACAGGTAGCCCCGATGGATCACACAGGTGGATCACACAGGTGGCTCACACAGGTGGATCACACAGGTTCACATGAGTATATTACATTATTATGGCTCTAATCTGATATTTAAACGGACGCTAGGCTACTTCTTTTCCTCTATTGTCTTTTATTTGATATTATTTAGAAAACCTCATGTCCTCCTGCAGGACTTCATGTCCTCCTGCAGGATCTCCTGTCCTCCTGCAGGACCTGAGTATTGGGGGTGTTGAGATCTGGATACACTGTCTGTCTGCAGTGTATCCAGAGTATACAGCAGAGTCTGGCTGCCAGCAAAATATCAATGGGGGGGGGGGGGGGGGGGGTTGTTCAGGCTGGCACAGGAAGTGAGTGAACAGATGCTGCAGTGGGTCCCTGAGGGACCAGGGGGAGGGGGGTCCATGTTCACCACACCTGGAACACATAAAAGAAATGTTGGTCCAACACCTGGAGTCACCAGAGAGTTAACTCCACCTGGACACTCACAGCGCTGACGGCGCCAAACACTGCTAACATTGCTAACGTTGCTAACACTGACATCACTACTGATGCATGACATCACACTCTTCATTACACTGCAGGCTGCAAAACACAACCACTCACTGCCACGTTTGTCAGAACTTGGAAATCAAAAAGTAGAAGCTAGAAGGCTCGCTATGCTAACCAGTCTAGCTAACCAGAGACCATCTCAGCAGATCTGACATGAACAAATGTGAAAGTGATTTTTTAATTTTGGATCCCTGTGTGTTTAAATTAATTGATCATTAAATCGCCATGTTTAAGGGTTCACCGTATGTTCACCATGTTTAAGGGTTCACCAGTATATTCACCATGTTTAAGGGTTCACCAGTATGTTCACCATGTTTAAGGGTTCACCAGTATATTCACCATGTTTAAGGGTTCACCAGTATGTTCACCATGTTTAAGGGTTCACCAGTATGTTCACCATGTTTAAGGGGTCACCAGTATATTCACCATGTTTAAGGGTTCACCAGTATATTCACCATGTTTAAGGGTTCACCAGTATGTTCACCAGTATATTCACCATGTTTAAGGGTTCACCAGTATGTTCACCAGTACATTCACCATGTTTAAGGGTTCACCAGTATATTCACCATGTTTAAGGGTTCACCATTATGTTCACCATGTTTAAGGGTTCACCAGTATGTTCACCAGTACATTCACCATGTTTATGGGTTCACCAGTATGTTCACCATGTTTAAGGGTTCACCATTATGTTCACCATGTTTAAGGGTTCACCAGTATGTTCACCAGTACATTCACCATGTTTAAGGGTTCACCAGTATGTTCACCATGTTTAAGGGTTCACCAGTATGTTCACCATGTTTAAGGGTTCACCAGTATGTTCACCATATTTAAGGGTTCAGAAGGTATATTCACCATGTTTAAGGGTTCACCAGTATATTCACCATGTTTAAGGGTTCACCAGTGTATTCACCATGTATAAGGGTTCACAGTATGTTAACCATGTTTAAGGGTTCACCAGTATGTTCACCAGTATATTCACCATGTTTAAGGGTTCACCAGTAAATTCACCATGTTTAAGGCTTCACCAGTATGTTCACCAGTATATTCACCATGTTTAAGGGTTCACCAGTATGTTCACCAGTACATTCACCATGTTTAAGGGTTCACCAGTATATTCACCATGTTTAAGGGTTCACCATTATGTTCACCATGTTTAAGGGTTCACCAGTATGTTCACCAGTACATTCACCATGTTTAAGGGTTCACCAGTATGTTCACCATGTTTAAGGGTTCACCAGTATGTTCACCATATTTAAGGGTTCAGAAGGTATATTCACCATGTTTAAGGGTTCACCAGTATATTCACCATGTTTAAGGGTTCACCGGTATATTCACCATGTATAAGGGTTCACAGTATGTTAACCATGTTTAAGGGTTTACCAGTATGTTAACCATGTTTAAGGGTTCACCAGTATGTTCACCATATTTAAGGGTTCACCAGTATGTTCACCATATTTAAGGGTTCACTAGTATGTTCACCATGTTTAAGGGTTCACCAGTATGTTCACCATGTATAAGGGTTCACAGTATGTTAACCATGTTAAAGGGTTCACTAGTATGTTCACCATGTTTAAAGGTTCACCAGTATATTCACTATGTATAAGGGTTCACAGTATGTTAACCATGTTTAAGGGTTCACCAGTATGTTCACCATATTTAAGGGTTCAGAAGGTATATTCACCATGTTTAAGGGTTCACCAGTATATTCACCATGTTTAAGGGTTCACCAGTATATTCACTATGTATAAGGGTTCACAGTATGTTCACCAGTTTATTCACCAAAAACACTAAAACAGTAAAGTGTGAGCTGCTGTTGACGCTCATACCAATGAAACAGAAACATCACTGTGTGGTTTGACTTTTTTCTGGATCCTCCTCCTTCTTCATGTTCTCTCGTCTGGAACGGTGACGCAGTTTGTTGATTACTTGGCATTTCTGCCTGGTTGTTGTCTGTTAGTACGTTTGCTCGTATTCGCTTTGAGCTAGAAACTATTTCCTCTTCAGGACGAACAGAGATCATAGTAACGTGATTATTAAATTCATATTCACAACAGCTGTGGACGGAAACATTCAGTCACATTCTCTTTTCAACATTTATTTAAATGGACGTTACATTTGATGCAAACTTCCGGACTTTAGAAACAGATTTTCCTGAAAATACAACATTTTCCTCCAAATGTGAGGAAAAGTCTGAATTTCAGTTTTTATTCTTCATGCCGGAGATTAAGACTATTTTTAAATCCAGTCAGATTCTCTGCACAGACTTTATATGAATATTATAAATATTATCATCAAGTGATGCAGCCTGTTTGTAAAAATATTAAAATAATCTAAAGGTAAAATATATGTGATTGTTCCAGTCGGGCCCCTAGAGGCCCTTCACATAAATAACATGTTATTTTTTTTACATAGAAAAAATTCAAAATAAATACTCACTGTGCTGTAATACAATATAATATAATATTATATATTATATTTACAGATGCATTAATACAGTTGTGTGTTGTTGTTTTTATTATATTAATGAAACATATTTATCTGATGTCTTTAAGTCTCCATTGAAATGTCTTGTGTTTTACACTTTGTTGTGTCAAAAACACTCAACTCATTTATTTTACTTTATTGTACTTTATAGTTTTATAAAGACGTTCAGTTTACTGATAGAAAACAGAAAAGTAGAAAATCTGCAGAATTTACATTTCTGTTTGAACACTGATGGAGAAGACGATAATAATAATAATAATAATAATAATAATAAATAATAATAATGAAATGAGAAATAAACTTTTGTTTCTAATATCCAGTAAATCTGTGGTTAACTATACAAAGGAATTATTATTATGATAAGTAATCAGATATGTTGTTCCGTTCAATATTAATTTTATTGAGACACAAATCATTGAAAAAAATAAAATTAATCGATTATTCAAATTGTTGCAGATTAATTGTCAATAAACTAATCAATAGATCAACTGTCTCAGTTCTATATTATATATGAGGAGTTTAGAAGGAAGTTCTTCTTAATATATTTGAAGTGAGGATGTTTCTGCAATTTAATAACTTAATATTAATTCTTAATAAAATTATTTTTATATATTAAAAAAATGTAATATATTTAAAATGTTTAATCTGATACACCTTTCAGATCTTCGTGTCGGACAGAAGGTTCAACCTGAGGACCAGGACCTTGTGAAGGCCCAGGACCCCATGAAGGGCTCAGGCCCCAAGAAGGGCTCAGACCCCGTGAAGGACCAGGACCACATGAAGGGCTCGGACCCCATGAAGGGCTAGAAGCCCGTGAAGGACCAGGACCCTGTGAAGGATCAGGACCCCGTGAAGGGCTCAGACCCTGTGAAGGACCAGGACCCCATGAAGGGCCAGGACCCCAGGAAGGGCTTAGACCCTGTGAAGGACCAGGACCCCGTGAAGGACCAGGAGCATTAAAGCTCCTCTCAGTCACAAATATCATTCTTTATTATAATCCTGCTTTTTTATGGAAATGTTTCTGTTCTGTTCTTGACTGAAGCTCTTTGATTTATTGTTTATTTGATTTAATTATTGTGTCACTGAACAAGAAGGCGGATTCCTTGCGTGTGAAAACGTGGTCTGTTCTGATCCTAATCCTGATCCTGAATCTGGTCTCAGCGTGTCATTATTTACACCTGATTGATGTGATTATTAAATATGTATTTAATTTACAGGATTCCCTTCATCCTGTTATTTAGTGGTGAATTTGATTTCATTTTCAGAATAAAAGAAAGGAACAAGAAATATAAATGTGTTGAAACTAAATAATTATGAATATAATTATAGAAATAATTCTGCTGGTTAAAACACTAAATTATTAAATGCATTAAAAAGTGATTTATTACGTTGAAAAGAGTAAAAATCCTCTTCAGTGTCATTAAAGGGGATTTTAAACACATTTCTTCTGTTTGGCTGTAAAACATTGAAGTTAATTAACAGATCAATATATCTGTGATGCAGAATATTATTTTACTTATTTTCACACCTTGTTCAGTAGAAATAATTATCTAAAATTAAAATATAAAAGGATTTCAGTCTGATATCATTAATTTTGTTAATTTTTGTCCAGTTTGTCCAAAGTGAAAAATCATCATTAATGAGGCGAGAAGACAATAAATATTAATGTTTGAAGGAAATAAATTGTTGCATTGAGTCGTGATTGGTTTTGTGATGAAAAGATAAATGAAGTGAAAGTGTTCATACATGATACACTCTTCTTCACGCGGAGACACGTGACCTGCAGCAGGTACATCCGGTTCCAGCGTGATCAGTTAAAGATCAGCTGGCTGCAGGCCGCTTCACTGACTCCAATCTGAGAGGAACCGTGAAGCTTCACCGACAACAATCACCGACCGGCTGCTCTCAGCCTTCAATCACCGACCGGCTCCTCTTCACGGGTTAAATATTTAATATTGAGCTGCTTTTAAATTTGTTTATCGGCTCGTTGGAATCAGAAAAGTTTGAAGTCATCCGAAAAAGGAAAATCCGAAATTGCACCCTAATAATACTAATAATATGAATACTAATACTACTGATTGTAATACTTCTAATCGTTGTAATTACAGCAGAGAAGCGACGCGGCGTCGCAGTGAAATGATGAATATTGATTAGCGGATCGGATTAAAGCAGATGATCCATCGACTGTTCGGCGCGTTGAATGAATTCATTAATCACTCCGACTTCCATCCATTAACACGTGTATTAATTAACATGTTTTATTAAATAAAAGTGCATTACATTCCCGCCACATACACGGCCGCGGGTCACAACGTCACACTTATAAATAAAATGTGGGAATATTCGCTGTATGTACAGGTGCGCTTGGTGCGTTCAGGGTCGCAGAGAGGCCTTCACGGGCCGAGGGGAGGTTATTCTTTTAGTGTTTTTGTCTCTGTGATACAAAAGGAAATGAAAGTGTGTTCAGCTGATCTGAGAGCAGCGCGTCTGTACAAAAGGTTTTACACGTTTCTACCGGAAACAACTCACGTTTCTTTTTACAACTTTAGTCCTCTGCTGGAGGTCTGGGGCCACGGAGGGTCTGTGGGGCCACGAAGGGGTCTGTGGGACCACGGAGAGTTCTCTGGGTCCCCGCAGGAGGTCCCGGTAGGTGGTCCTCCACCCGCGTGCAAAAAAAGAGGGAAAAAGAGACAAAACGTGTAAATCGGTCCGGGTCCGGATCTCCGAGAGTTCGTCCGGGCCCCGGGATTAGGGTCTCCGAGAGTTCGTCCGGTCCCGGGATTAGGGTCTCCGCGTGGTCCGGGTCCGGGATTAGGAGCTGTCGTTGTCCGACGTGTGCAGCAGCAGCGCGGAGCCCGGCTTGTGCTTCTTCAGCAGCTGCGTGATCTTCTCGTCGTCCGAGTTCGGGTCCAGCGGCTTGTTGTAGTCGTCGTCCTCGTCCTCGAGGTCCGAGGTCCCCTTCAGCCGCTCGGTCTCCGAGTCCTGCTTCTTCTTGGCCGTCGCCATCTCCGCCGCATGCTTTTTCCTCCACTTGGTCCTCCTGTTCTGGAACCACACCTGGACACGCGCACACACGCACGCGCACAGCTCCGTTACATTTAATCACAGTTATGTTCCGCAACTAGATGATGATGATGATAATAATAATAACAACAACAATAATAATAATAATAATAATTATGACAAAATGTAATTTGCTGTGAAACGAAATTAAATAAAATCAGCTAAAATCATTCCGTCAGAATGTAAAAAAGCTCCAATTATTATTTAACAGCAATGTAATAATAATATAATTCTAACAATAATAATAAAAATAACAAGAATATTTTCAGAGATCGAATTTCATGCAAAAAGACGCGGAAACGAAGAGACGTAAATAATAATAAATATGATGCATTATGGGAAGAAATGTTGGATCGAATGAAGTTAATGTACAATGATAGAAAGGCCTTTAAAGGACTTTTAGTTTGTGTGGAAGAATGAATAAATATGAATTAACGTTTGAAAATATTATTTGTTAATTATCGTTTAATGTTATTTTTGTATTATTATAATTATGATTATTTGTACTATTAATAATAATAATAACAATAATACTACTAATAATAAACACAGTGGCCCGGGTGGTGGCTCGGTCCCTACCTTGACCTGGCTCTCCGTCATACCCAGGGAGTAGGCCAGCCGGGCCCGCTCGGGTCCCGCCAGGTACTTGGTCTGCTCGAAGGTCTTCTCCAGGGCGAAGATCTGCTGTCCGGAGAAGGTGGGCCGCGTGTGCTTCCGCTTCCCGTCCTTGTCCAGCAGGACCGAGCCCGGATCTGAAACAGCAGAGACACATGACAGTCTGGTCCGACACAAACCTGCACCCCGGACTACAGAAGACCCGGTCTCGGGGTACTTACGGGGCGAGCAGGCGAACCGGGCGTCCCTCCAGTGCGGACTCTGCATGACTCCCGGCCAGAAGATCGGCGTCCGGCCCGGCAGGTCCGCCAGGGGCTTCGGGTACCGGGCCACGGCCACTGCCGCGGCACCGGGGCTGAAGTAGAGTCCGGGAGGCGGCGGCGGGCTCAGGCTGCTGAAGCGGGGCAGACCGGACAGGATCCCCGCCGAGGAGGAGGCGGCGGCGGCGGCGGCGGCGGACACGGCCACCGCGGCCCCGGCGAGGGACGCCGAGGGCCGGCTGAGGATGTCGTTAATCCCGTGGGGGGTCGCGGAAGAGCAGAGTTGCGGGGACCCGAGCCCCGAGGACAGACACGAGGAGGTCTTGATCCCCGGGGAGGACACCGCCACGCCGCCCGGGTTGGGGGACGTGGTGGCCGGGGAGGTGGAGGAGGCGGGCCCGCCGGAGGAGAGCGGGTAGGCCGGGTACAGGGGGGTCTTCATCTCGGTCATGCTGTGCAGGGCCGCCAGAGGGGGGGTGCTGAGCAGGAAGGACTGTCGGGACCCGTCCATCGGACCCAGCGCTAACATTACCACTCTGCTTCCGGGGGTCCGAGGCGGCTGGAGCCGGGGCGGTGGAGCGGGTCTCTCCGGAGCGGGTCTCTCCGGGTCTTCAGGGCCCCACGCAGCGCACAGAGGCCAGACTACAACCGGACCAGAACCCACTCATTCAAAGTCCGTCTCAGGCTCGAACGCACGGCACAATCCCAAACCTTCAAGTTGCAGGAAAAAAAAGTATTGAGTGTGATCCGGATCCGGGTCCAGGTCCAGACCAGCACGATGAAAACGGGTTTGTGTGCTGAGTTGAAGAAGTTGTGTGAGATAATAAAACATGATCATCTGTTCTGTCTATTAGCTCTCCGTCCAAACTTTACAGGGGGGGGGGAGGGGGGCGCTCATTGGCTGGCCTGGCCGTGACGTCACCAGCCTGGATTTAGGAGGGCCTCCTGATTGGCTCGGCAGCTCCGCTTTGATTTGCTGGACGATCAAAGAAGAAATAATATTTGATTTAAATGAATTGAAGAGAAGAATGTGGATTTAAAAGTCAGCAGGTGTTTTTATGAAGAGACGGATGTTATTACAACAAATACACCAAATTATTACAATAATTATAATAATCAGAAAAAGAGCTTGTTGTTCAGTAAAACAAAGGATCTGCATCTAAATTCATCAAAATAACTAGAAATCATATAAATATATAATACAATAAATACATAAATGAACTATATGACTATAAAATAAAGAAACTTTTATTTTAATAGTTTAATGTTCTCAAGAAAATAAACTGTCTGTCCATAATCGAAATATGATTTTAATATGATCATATTTGTGTTTTTCATTCATTTTCTCACATCGACAAACTCAGAGAAACGCTCAGTACGGACCAGCAGGGGGCGCCCTGCTACTGATATCAGTCCGGACCAGCAGGGGGCGCCCTGCTCCGGATATCAGTCCGGTCCAGCAGGGGGCGTCCTGCTGCTCACGGTATGATGAACAATTCGATTTATTTTTGTTACTAAGTTATCGGTTCTTAATATAAGATCGGTAATTCATTTAAAAATAATTTTAATGTTTTGGAGACTCGATTGACCCATGACCTTAAACACATAATGTGACCACAGGCAGCTTGTTTCTTTTTTTCTAGCTTTTCCTTTTTATAGATGTTTTTTTGTTTTTATCTTATCTATGTTTATGTATTATGTCTGTTTATTTATTTTGTCTATACTTATTTTTTTGTCTATATTTATTTATCTATGTTTATTTGTCTATATTAATTTATTTGTGAATATTAATTTATTTTGTATATATTTATTTATATGTCTATATATATATTTATTTTGTTTATATTTATTTATCTATATTTATTTGTCCATATTTATTTATTTGTCTATATTCATTTATATGTCTATATTTTATTAGACTGTCTATTTTTTTCGAGCGTCTCTATTTTGAACGTTTGTCTCTTTAAAGTGTAAAAGTACTGAGATCGCTGCGTCTTCTGTTTGAAATAATAATAAATATTATCAGACAACAAACACAAATCTTCTTTTATTTCTCATTTCTGTTTTATTTAAAGATTGAATTCATGAACCAGCCAATAAAATCCATATTTTAATGTTTGAATGAAATTAATGGATTAATATGAAAAGTGTGATTTTATATTAATAAACTCGACGTTCAGTTCAAACCAGCTGCACACTTAAAAAAACAACATTATGATAAAGGCCCTGAATGCACCGTCAGCTGCAGAATCGTGATGCTTTCAAGGACAAGTTTACTGTTAAAATGATAATAAATCCTGTTTTTATTTTTTTATATCTCTTCAACACAGAAGCGTCTTGTTAAATCAAGTTATCTGTATATATCTACATGTATAAATATGTATACATCTACTCCTGGAAAGTACATTATATGTATTTATACTTTATATTAATGAACAGTTATGATTACACATTTCTTTATAGATTAATAAATTATTATTATTATCATCTCAAATTATTAATGACAGGGAATCTAGCAGGACATGAGGACACCTGAGGACATGATGACACCTGAGGACAGACACATGAGGACAGATGGACACCTGAGGACATTAGGACACCTGAGGACATGATGACACCTGAGGACATTAGGACACCTGCGGAAATAAGGACTCCTGAGGACAGACATATGAGGATACCTGAGGACAGACACATGAGGACAGATGGACACCTGAGGACAGACACAAGGACACCTGAGGACATGATGACTCCCGAGGACAGACACATGAGGACAGATGGACACCTGAGGACAGACAGATGAGGACAGACACCTGAGGACATCTGAGGAAATGAGGACACCTGAGGACATTAGGACACCTGAAGAAAGACACCAGGACATCTGAGGACAGATGGACACATGAGGACAGACACATGAGGACAGAAACACGGGGACACCTGAGGACAGATGGACACCTGAGGACATCTGAGGAAATTAGGACACCTGAGGACAGACACATGAGGACACCTGAGGAAAGACATGAGGACACCTGAGGACACCAGGACATCTGAGGACACCTGAGGACAGATGGACACCTGAGGACATGAAGACACCTGAGGACATCTGAGGAAAGACATGAGGACAGATGGACACCTGAGTGATCTGATTCAGTATAAATATTAACAATAATACATTTGTTGATTCATATGAATATCTGAATCCATTGATCGGTCTTCAGATCTTCATATGAATCAATAATCGCATAATGATAATCATTATTTGCCGACCAGCTGATCGGAACAGTGAAACTGCATTTACAAATCTGAGTAATATTCTGGTTCCGTGTGAGGAGACGCGATGCAGCAGCGCTCCCTGGTGGTACCAGCAACAGTACTACATGATGATCACAGCAGCAAGTACAAGTACACTGACAGAACTATCAGCAGAAAGTACTTACGTACAAAATGTGTAATGTTGATCATATAGAAATGTTACATTAATTTACCGTCATATTTCAACACGACTCGTGTGAAAGTTTGCTTTCACTGTGAGGACGTTTCAGAGTACATTTGTGTATTTCTACCTGGATCGACAGTACGTTTTATAAGATAACTTGTTATTCATTAAATGCGTCCCTCAGATTCTTCCCCGTTAAAGTCGCAGTCGGCAGGTCGAATCAAATTTGGAACGTTTCCAACACTCAGGCCCCTCCCCCTCTAGCACCGAGCTCCTCCGCTCCCTCCCATCGAGTGCTCGTCAGTGCGCGTGTACCAGATCCTGTGAACGCGCCCGTGTCTTCTCTCGATAAACGGCTACACAGAGGTAGGATGGCTAGCTTATTCATAGATAGCAGCTGCTAACGTCATTTAGCCTGTGATATTGTAACAATATTGTTAAGTATAAAAATCACAGAAATACCTCAACATTATACTTTTAATACAGTACACTGCAGATTTGCCCTCTACAACATCGCAGGTTTCGGTCTTTCCTCACAAACGACAACGCAACTCCTGGTCCACCTGATGGTCATCTCCCGGCCTCGGCCACTGCTGCAGCGTATCCAGATACATTGTATGTTCTTACCTGTAGTACTTTGATCACAATACTATTGTACTTCAGGTATTCTTACTGAAGAGCTACTTTAACACTCTTTTTCTCACTCTTACTTTCTCAGCGATGTCTCTTTCAACAAATGTACTTATTGTAAGTCTGCTAAATGTTAAATAGCTACAAATAATTTAAAAGTTTGTTTCGCAACAAGTTAACAAACCAGCTAAAGCTGATCTTTATATATATAATGAGGTAGAATGAGGCAGCTGGAGACGGCAGTGTGTATTACAGGAGATTTATTAGTTTATTCGCGGGCCATCAGCTTCTGCTTCTTCAGCTTCTTCTGTGAAACCTGAAAACAAACCAGAGTTAGATCTCGACAGGAAACAGGAAGTAGCTGCTGACCAGCGTCAGCTGCTCAGAGTACATCAGTGTGTTTTCATGGTTCATCCAAAGGTGTCCTAAGTAGTCATCAGTGCAGCTGCATAGCCCCACCCCGTCACCCCCGTCGCCGCAGCGACCCCGTACCTTCTTCTTCTGGGCCACCTCCTCCTCCGGCTTGGGGACGATCTGCTCCTTCTCAGTCAGGATCATCTCGATGTGGCACGGCGAGCTCATGTAGGGGTTGATGCGGCCGTGGGCACGGTACGTACGCCGCCGCATCTTGGGAGCCTTGTTCACCTGGATGTGCTCGATGACCAGGGAGTCCACGTCCAGACCCTGAAACCACACGAGACCAGCAGGCGGGTCACAACCCCTTGATCCAAACTGAAGGCTGGTTGACAGCCGAGACCAAGAGGGTTCACACTCAAACTGAACTCTGACATTTATGATGCATATCCATATTTATACATGTATCAAAGATCATGTGACTCAGTGGAGACCAGAGCGCTCAGATTCAACTGTGTTTTCATGGTTTATACAAAGGTGTCCTAAATGGTCATCACCGCGCTCCCCTTCACTGAGACACCAGGTTAGTTATGAACATTAATCAATAAATAGATTATATGAATCTGTAGATATATGCCAGCGTACCTTATAGATTATGTACATTCATCTATAAATATTACAGATAATATAGTCTTACCTTGAGCTCAGCGTTGCTCTCGGCGTTCTTCAGCATGTGGAGGAGGAACTCGGCGCTTTTCTTGGGCCAGCGACCCTGAGTCCATCCAAACTGTTTGGCCTGTGAACATCAAACAGTCGGTTACAAGAGTCCACCCCCCCAGGTGGTCTACAGGTCCACAGAAGCTGCTCAGATTAATAGTTTAGTTTCATGTTTGATCCAAAGGTGTCCTAAGATTGTCATCACTGCAGCTGTGGGATGTTCCAACGCACCCCCCCCCCCCCCCCCCCCACAATCCAACACGAGGACCTCTGGACCCGCTCACCTGAGCACAGCGGCCCACGCCGCCGTTGTAGCGCCTGAAGGGGACACACTGGTGCTTGACGACGACATCCCTCAAGTACTTGTTGGCCTTGCGGATGTGCATGCCCTTGATGGCCTGAGCCGTCTCACGGGTGTTCTGGTGAGGAAAACAAGCACACACACACCGTCATGACCCAAACCACGCTAGAACACAAGCCTCCAGCGACTCTTGAAGAAATCAGCATCACAATGACAGGACGGTTGATTGATTATATATTAATAAATATATATATACACACACACACATATAGATGCCGATATATTAATATATATTTATCCAATATATTAATATATAAAGATAGAATCTATACGATATTGCTGATTATGTGATAATGACAAAGTTTAGTGAAGTTGCATCTCTTAAGTTGTTTTTTTTTTTAATTACTAAGAACACTTAGTGCTTAAATGTGACTTAAAATCACATTCAAGCACTTCAAGGTGCATTTCCAGCACCTTCCAGCTGTGGTAAACTCCATATGTGTATCAATCCAATCGTCAGTATTCAGTCTACTTATTATTGCACTTGTTCATCACATTAAATGAGATGTTATTGTCCTCTAAACAACCAACATGATGTTAGGAGACAGCTTTTTACAGGACCACAAATAAAAGGAAAACTAATTCCACTAACTGATCCACAGAAATATAATCAACTATTTTCATCACCAAGTCATTTTTCAGGCAGAAATGTCAGAAAATGCTGTTTTCAGTCCCTCAGATATGGAGATCTTCTTTTCTCTGTTCTATCATATGTCATCACATTGAACACACATTTCAAGCCCTTTACTCTAAATCCAAGCACTTTTCAAACCTTGAAAACACCACACTAAAATTCAAGTGTTTTCCAGGATTTCCAGCACCAACCCTGGACATTAGATTTGTTAACCGACGACTTTAGCCCCCGATACTTCAGGAACTCCTGGAGTTATAACCCATGTGGACTGGGATTCAGGTCTTACCTTGAAGTGAACCCGGAGGTTGGAGCCCCTCGACTTGCATGCTGCAATGAGAAACCAGCAGAGATCAGAAGAGTCCGGGACTCGCGGTCTGAACCAGAACCGCGTCCAGCAGCTCAGACAGAAAGTTATTTTCATGGTTCATCCAAAGGTGTCCTAAGGAGTCATCACAGCTAGCATGCTAACACCAATAGGTCCTCGGATGTTACTCACATTTAGTCGGGTTCTCGGGGTCAAGCGAGTAGCGGACCATGTTCAGATATCTGGAGGAGCATTAAAATCAGAGGTATTAAAAACAGAGGCAATAAACCCGTTATTGACGTCATCCTTACAGTAATTACTACTGCCAGCATTAGCTCATGTTAGCTTCAGCTACGGTACAACCAACACACACAATCCCCCGCGGGACCGACCAGAACCTACAGGCAACTTCTACAGAACACACACGGGCCGAGTTAGACAGAAACACGCGTTTAACGGAGGTTCGATGCCGGCGTGTCAGCGGACGAGGAGCCAACATGGCGGAGAGCTAACGTGTTAGCCTCCACACCGGCATCTTCACTATCTTCCATTAAAACACGATTCCCGCCTCCAAACAAACAAATGTAACATCATCGAGCGTCTTTAAAGACTATTAGCAAAACTCAGACGGTTAAAACAGCAGGATGGTGCAGATTTAGAAAAGATTTAAAGCAGATTCGGGTCTGCATCTGCGGGACTGTTGTCCTACCTCTGAGGCCGCGGAAGGAAGAGGAAGAGTCGGGGAACGCGCTGCCCTTCTTCCGCTTCTTACAGGCTCACCGCCCCCTGGCGGTCGGGAGGAGGAGGAGGAGGATGGGCGGCGGCGGCTGGGTGCAGTGAGCGCGTTCAGACAGCAGGTGGGGGTGTATCACACATTACACGTCACATGACTTTACCGGAGAAATATCCGGGACCAATTGTCACTAGTAGTTCCTGTACTTATAATATTGAATCTGTTGTTAATTTATGACTTTATTTGGTACATTTTATTCGCACAGATGTAAAGTAACAAAAACTATTCCCAACTCTATTCATAGATAGAATCTCTCAAATCAGTTAAACTCTCAAACTCCTTAATTTTGTCACGCCGGTGAGGTAATGTCTTGTCTTGGGTTTCTGTCTTGTCATTTCCTGTCTTATTTTGAAAATAACTCCCTTCTCGTTTCAGGTCACTTGCCCTTCCTCATGTGTTCCCTGGTCTTATGTCATCCCTGGTCCCTGATTGTTGTCACCTGTTGCTCGTTATCCCTCTGTGTATTTAAGTCTGCGTTTCCCCTTGTCTTGTGCCAGTTCGTGCTTGTCTCTCGTCACGATCCACGCCACGTCACGTCACGTCACGCCTTGTCAAGTTTGTGTTTTTGCCGTCTTGGTTCTTTTGTTTATAGTATATTCCAGGAGCTAGGGATGGGCAGAACGAGGCTTTGTGAAACAGCGAAGCGTTCGAAGCAATTGCGCCGGAATTGTGTCGAGGTTTCGAAACAATCCGAAACCTGGTTCTCCATGGTGACATCTAGTGGCCAGTTTTGCTAACATAACAATTTGACTGTGAAACTCAACTGGTCCAGACAGAGAATTTAAATAGCTGTCAGGTAGTCAGCCCAACCGCGAAAAGTAACGTGGCCTAATGGTGAACAATCGTGTCGTACACCCGAAAGTCCGGTGTTCAATTCCCAAGAAGTGCCACCAACAGTGTTTTTAAATATAATTTTTTTTTAATCGAAATTTGCCAGATGTTTTGTTATTTCAGGTTCATAGTAGCCTACATGATTCTGTTTTAAAATGTAGGCTGATGGCCCAGGCTTTTTCTTGAGAACATGTTGTAGGGAAAGGATAAACGAATTGGGAAAGTTAGTACATTTTTATTTAAGAATAATAGTTGTTCTGCAGTCTTGGCATTAAGTCGGTATCTGGTTTTGGACAAAACCTCCCCAGCCTTGGAAAAAATCCTTTCACAAGGCACACTTGTTGCTGGAATACACAAATATTTGTTTGCCATTACACTTAAATGTGGCTAAACAACTCTCCTCTCTTGCCAACATTTTAGATGTACAAGTTTTTGCTTTTCTGACTTTAATATGTTTACCCATGTCTGCTATCGCAAGTACGGTGGCGCAATGGTAACGCCTAGAGCTTAGAATCGGGCGACCGGAGTCCGAATCTCGTGGTGGTCATATATTAGTATTTCTAATATATCTTACATTTTATATGTTTACTTTAACTTAACACATTTTGGGCATTCCCTGCTAGTCACAACACCGTGGGATTTAATTTATATTTCACAAAAACCCACAAAGATGAGATGTGTTTGAATGGCTTTTAAGCATTCTGGGGCTTTGTGTTTTAGATTAACCAGCTGTTTAATTAGGCAATTGCCTCGCGCGGCAAGCGCCACCTGAGGAAAACAGATTGAAACCTGAATGAAACGCTACGAAGCCTGTGGTCACGTGACAAGGGCGTTTTGAACCACATTTCGAATCACTGTCCGAAACACTTGCGTTCCGGAAGCTCGACACTGTTTCGAAACATCAGCTTCGAGCGTCACATCCCTACCAGGAGCCTGTTTTTCCTCCCGTTGGAGCGGTTTTTGTTTTTTTCGTTTTTATGTTAAGAAATAAAGCCTTTTTTACTGCTACTACCCTGCATCTGAGTCCTCCCTCCATGCCCAAGGTCTGACAAATTTATTTATAGAACATTAATACGTCCTTTATATATTTATTTTATATGGTATGGTTACAGGATCTTTTTTATCCCTAGATTTATTTATTTTCTTTTAATCAATGTATTTTTAGTCATTTTTATGTAGAGTACATGTATGATCTGCTGTATATGTGAAATTATTAAATAAAGTTTGTAAAAAAAAGAGAAAAATAATCAATTTACTCCAGTGCACACTGTTGAGGTAGATGTACTTTATTTCAGTATTTCCTTATGTTACTTTGGCGCAACAACATGCAATAATGGGAATAAATACAAAAAGTGCATTTTATTTAAAATATATCTCTATTTCATAACAAAACACATTTTCTGAAAGATCTTCAACATCATCTTAATTTAAAAAACACATTTGTGCTGAATAAGTAATACAGGTACAACCAGTTACCATTTTAGTGGGGTTTGTTACCTAGAAGCAACAATGCGCAACAAAGGTGTATTTTTATGCACTCATTCTCATTCAATTTTCATGTTAAGAAATAAAAAACTGGAGAGAAAACTAATTTGTGTTTTCATGCACTTGACCTTGATTATGCCATTGCATCCAGGATATTTACACCTCCTTCTGTTTTCACTGTAGACAGATCAGTGGTCTATGCGGTCCAAGCAGACTGGGGCCGGTCCACTGTCACTGAAAAGGATAATAACAAAATTATTATATGTATCTAGGAATATTCGTGGAAGATTGAAAATTTGATTGACACACCCACACACACACACACACACCATGTGCACACATGCACATCTGAGCTTACAAAGCTATAAATTCTAGGCTATGCCTATGAATACTAATAGCTAAACTGTCAACATAAATATTGTTATTAAGTATTTTAAAATAAAAAACAAGGCACTAACTGACAAATACTTTAATAATTCTTGGTATCCTGCCATCTGTGTGAAATGTTATATTGCTATTAGTATTGCTTACTGGCATAAAAACAGGGAATCCTCATTCCACTGTTGCATTTTGTTGTTTTGAGGCAACATATAGTTTACCCCTTTACAAAAGAAATATTCAATGAAAACATAATGAACAGAGTAAAATTAATTCAGAACTTACCCAAAATTGTGAAAATATTTTTTATTTCATGGAAATCCTCAGGAAAATGTCCCTTTTTCAAAGTTTTGTGGAGCTGAAAAAACACTGCTGCCGCATGTGAGTGCAGGTGAGGAAAAGAGATTGAAAAGGGGGTTGGACAAGTCATCTGATCAAATACAAACAGACTATTGGCTTTTTATACTTCCTCCTGATTAAAATGAGCATTTTTTTATTGGTGTATGACTTTTTATGCCTGAGAAAATGAGGGAAAACCCTGAAGCAACACCATGCAATATTAAAGATGATCATGAAGATGTATTATTATAGATTAAACTAAGAGCAGTACTTCACCTTCAGTTCTTACAGTATCTTACCTCCTCATTGAGTGTGTTTGTGCTACACATATGGATCAGTATGTGTGATGATGAAGATGTATTGATCAGAAAGCACACAGCGGGACTAAAGCCAGGTATTGATTTATTTGGTATTTCATGTTGTTCACTGTAGAAAAGTCACCGTGAGTCATGCAGACTGTAAATAACACACAGCTCGAGTGGCAACGTACAAAAATAAAGATATTATTTACATGGACACAGTTCAGTGAAAAACATCTGGAGACAAAGACCTGATCCTCCAGTCTGGAGTCTCCAGTCTGGATCCGTGGCAGTAGAGTCCATGTGGTACCGTGACATCATCTAGCCAGTGGGGGAGAAAGAGAGAGAGAGAGAGAGAGAGAGAGAGAGAGGAGGGGGGGGGGGAAGAAATGAGTTAGAGAGAGAGTGGGGGGAAGAAATGAGAGAGAGAGAGAGAGAGAGAGGGGAGAGAGTGGGGGAGAGAGAGAGGAGAGAGGGGGGAGAAAGAGGGGGGAGCGAGAGGGAAGAGAGAGGGGGGAGAGAGAGAGGGGAGAGAGGGGGGAGAAAGAGGGGGGAGAGAGGGGGAGAGAGGGGGAAAGAGAGAGGGAAGAGAGAGAGGGGGGAGAGAGAGAGCCGGGGTGAAAGCTGAAAGCTGATTGGACAGAACCATCTCGTTCAGCGTCCTCATTAAAAGTCTTGGTCCCTGTGGCCACACCCACTTGTGGACCATCAGGGCTTCCTGCTGGTTGCTATGGGAACTGGAGGTTTGGTTCACCTTCCCACCGCTGTGGAGCTGCTGCTGCGTCAGTAGCATCGGTTAGCTTAGCCACACTAAACATGACAAAACAGCTGATTTCAACCAATCGATCAAAACAGACACACAGAGCTTTATTTACAAACAGTGTGATAAACAATAAAAAGTCAATCATTATCTTTGATTTCATTCATAATTTATGATTTCTTTTCTTTTTAATTACGTTGTAATTATTTATATCATTTGAATGTTTGTTTGAGAAGTTATTTGTACATAATTAAATACATTAACTCCAGCATGGTACTTCTGTACAGGAGGTACTTGTACTTTACATGAATAAACATCTCTGAGGTGAATAAATTA